>QFFD01001807.1:0-51320 GCA_003314615.1 Pholiota microspora
ACGCACAAGCTTCATCCCTGAATCCACAGATATGCAAGAAATCTTGTCCTTGGAATGCGCCGTGCCTGGGAACGCCTCCCAGAAGGCGAGGACGCGTACGAGAGCGAGTGACTGTGCATTGAGAATGATCACCGCGTCTCCGGAGGGGTACAACTACGAAAGGTGAGTGTTGGCAGACGTGATGTCGCTCGAGAACATACGATTAGCGATTCATTCGGCAGATTTAGAAACTGAACGCCGGCAGCTGGGTACCCTGCAGAGGTCTGTGAGAGCTGGAGCATATCATGGGCGATGGAAGAGCTGTGGAAGGCTACGAACGGAGAACATTTCGGGCGAGGAGCGTAATTGATGCCCAAACGCGGCAGATAATCACGTGTGCAGATGTCATCCTGAGCCTCCGCGCGCCTTGCGGCGTTGCAAGTTCTTCCCCACCATGCACATCCCCGCACGCCTGCCGCTGGCGCTGCTGCTCACCGGGGTCTCAGTGTGGGCCGTGCCTCCACAGTCAGTCCTCTCGCCGCCTTCATCATCTTCAACCACTCTAGTCGACGCCCTCGGCGCTGATCCCGACTACTCTTCGCTGCTGCGCCTTTTACAAAGAGCCCGACTTATACCAACGCTCAACAGGCTAAATGGCAGCACTCTGTTCGCTCCAACAAACGACGCCATCTCAAAGCACTCGCTTACAAATCCCCTATGGCTGTCTGCTCTCGAAGACACTGCGTCCTTTCTCCCAGACAATGTACAAGAACAACTGCGGCAACAATTATTCTACCACTTGCTGAATGTGACCCTTCTTGCGCTTCCGTCAGAGAACGAGATACTTGAACATAGAACTCTCCTATATCCTCATAAACCTATTGATCCTCCTTCTCATGAACCGCCTCCATATCCACCATGGCTGCCAATTCCCGGCGGAACACTCGGAGGGGAACCACAACGAATTCGAGTAGCAGCCCAGGGGAAGAATGCGAATGTTGGCGTCGACGCTTTTGGAAAAGGGGGTGCAAAGGTCGTGAAGGAAGTTCAAGATGCTGGAAACGGCATGCTGATAGGGATTGGCCAAGTGCTCGAACCTCCACCAGACTTGGGTAAGCATGTCACTTCTTGCTGCGCAGAACTTTGATAATTAAATCCTTCTAGCTACTGTTGTCTCACAACAGCCACATTTATCATATTTCTACAAAGTCATGACTTCCAACGTATTAGAACGATTAAACACTTCGTCGGCGGTGACATTGTTTCTGCCAGTCGACGCTGCTTGGGAAGCGCTTGACCCAATTGAACGGTTATATCTTGAGAGCGATTTCGCATCTGATGACTTACAGAAGATATTTGGATTTCACGCCATCGCTGAAGAGCGCGTCACCTGGTCCGACTCATTTACGCCTGGATTAGACTGTAAGAATAAACGCACAACCTGTTCGCTAACTCTGATTGACATTTTTCTTTTCTTTCCAGTGACTACTATCGAGGGAACGAAGCTCGATATCGTTGCGACACCTGAAGGAACCAATATTGGCAACGCAAGTCTAGTCCAGCCCGACGTCTATGCTTCGAACGGAGTCGTACATCTCGTTTCATCCCTCTTGCTTCCGCCGGACGCCCTCCAATTGACTCCTGAGAAATATCTTCTTGCTTTGAACTGCACCCGATTTGTGTCACTCCTCCATTCAGTCAATCTCACTAGCCTCATCAACGACACGGAGACTACGTATACTATTCTTGCTCCGAAGGATGATATCTTTTCCATATTCGAAGGACCGGAAGTTCCAGACCCCGGGTCTGACGAGTTGAAGAAACTTCTTCAGTACCATTTTATACCTGGAAATTGGACAGCTAATAAAGTCAAGAATGGCGCTCTTCTTCAAACAATGTTGAAAGAGCCAGGTCTCAATTACACCCAACAAGTTCTGCCTGTTGAAGTCGAGAAAGGCGACAAGAAACAGAAATCCGAAGACAAGTCGATCAGCTTCGGTGGCGCCAGTGTTATTGGCAAACCGAGTATGTTTCCATTACGTTCTCACGTCAGCTACTGACCCTCTTCTCCTAGTTGACCTGAAGAATGCTTTGGTCTACTTCGTTTCTCGTCCTATCGTTCCACCTCCTGATGCCCTACAAGCAGCACTCCCATTGCTTGACTTCTCGCTCTTCCTGGCGGCTGTGTTCTCTACTACCAAAGCAGAGTTACTCAGGACAGCACCCAGTACAACGCTCCTCATGCCACATAATATAGCATTCGAGCACCTGGGTGCGTTGGTCAGCGCACACCTTCTTGCACCATCTTCGAAGGATGATCTTGAGAAGGTGATTCTCCACCATGCTCTGAACACCGTCGAATATGCGCATTCATTCAACAACGGCTCCCAACACAGCTTCGCCACATTAGAGGGTACGGATGTGAAGTTAGATCGCCTTTCTGACGGGACCATATACACCATTCCAAGCGGTGGTTGGAACAGCTTGAAAGCAGAGCTGACGACCAAGGATGTGTTGACTCAGACTGGTGTCATGCATGAATTGTCGGACGTTATGATTCCGCGCTCGGTCGATTTGACCATTGGCAAACTCACCAAAGCCGCCAAAGGAAGCACAATGGCAACACTGGTTAATAAAGCTGGCTTCGAGTGGATCATGAACGGCACGGCACCGCCCGAAGGATCACCTTGGGCGGATGATAAATACGGCAACGTTGGATGGACTTTGCTCTGTCCCCCTGACGAAGCATTCAAAGGCGTTAACCTGACGAAGTTGTATTTTGAAGAGGACAACCTCCGTGCCATCGTTTCCCAGCATCTTGTCCCAACTGCACCATCACGAGATAATTTAGACGAACCAAATCCACTGTATAACAATCGGCCGCTCAATTTCGAGGACGCCACCTATTCGACTCTCCAGTCGGCCAACGCTGCATACGGAGACCTTCTCTTCCAGCGGAGAACAGATACGAAGGAACTTGTAGTTGGAATTAAAGGCGCCCGCGGAACGAACGGCTTGGCAGATTCTGCTCGTGTGATCTCCTGGGGCCGGTCAACTTCTGGCACTGGGACTGGAGGCGTCATCAAGATCGACCGTTTGCTAATACCATATCAACCTTCATGGTGGTTTGAATATGGCGCGCCTACAGTCGTCGGAGGGCTGGGCATGGCTCTCATCTGCGCTTTCTTCTACGGCGTACGGATAATTTGGAGGCGAGATACGACTGAGGCCACATACGAGCCTGTGGGTGGGTTTGGACGCGACGACGACGATGATTCATAGATACCAGGATGCAGACATGCGCTAACGCTGCCTGCCTAGAGGGAACATATAAGTATATCTATTAATTTTGTATGATTAACTATTTTGCTGTGGGTTCGAGCTGCCACACTTTTGTATACAGTCGGGGGAGTAGCTTTGTGTATATACGAATGGAGATTATATTGGAGATTGATCGGAGTCCCGCTGCCATGTGAAAATGCCCCATTCCGGGACGGTCTTTTGAATTGCAATCAACCAAAAGAAAATGTCGGGGTAAATCGTCGACGCCCCTCCTTCACCTCCTTTTACCGCCGGTCCTATCATCGTCTCCACAATGGTTAGTCATGTCAGTGCCGCCGTTGAACCTCGAGAATTTTGACACGTCCTTGCAGAGCAGTGAAGCCCCCGCCGCCGAGGAGACCCTTCGCAGTACTACTTCTGCCGCCGAGTCGGTCAAGTCCTTCATCGCTGGAGGGTTTGGTGGTGTCTGTGCCGTCCTGGTCGGTACGTACTACGGAGGTCCATCTTGTTACGAGCGCTCTTATTTAGCCACACCAGGCCACCCCTTCGATCTCACGAAGACCCGTATGCAAACGGCTGCACCTGGAGCATATAAAGGCGCTCTTGATGTAGTGAAGAAGACGGTCGCACAAGATGGTATCACTGGGTGTGTAATTTTGCGCCCGTTCTCAGCGGCCAGCGAATGATCGTGGTCTCTAAATCAGCCTCTATCGGGGTATGGTTCCTCCTCTGCTGGGAGTCACGCCCATCTTCGCGGTTTCGTTCTGGGTGCGGCGACTTCATCTATCTGCATCGATAATCTTCTGATCTTGGATTGTTCTCCGTCTCATAGGCTTATGACGCGTCGAAGCAGTTGATCTACGCCGTTACTCCCAAACGAACTTCGGAGTCCTTGTCTATCGTTGAACTCGCTACTGCTGGATTCCTCTCTGCTGTGCCCACCACGTTGGTGACTGCACCAGTCGAACGTGCCAAAGTTTTGTTGCAGGTAATGAATGAGCTTACCTTTATTTGACCGACCAATATTAAATTATATTATCTTTCACTACCAGGTTCAAGGCCAAGGAGGAGCCGCTGCACAGTACAACGGCGTTGCTGATGTTCTTAAGCATCTGTACAAAGAAGGTGGTATGAAGAGTATTTTCCGTGGCACTGGCGCTACGCTGGCTCGTGACGGTCCCGGAAGTGCAGCGTATGTTTTTAACTCGATCCAAGTCTATAATAGCGAAACTAACTCTGGCGCGCCCAAAAATAACAGATACTTCGCCGCCTACGAAGTTACCAAGAAGGCATTAACACCGGCAGGCTCCTCGCCTTCTGAGCTTAATTTGGGCGCAATTATCATAGCTGGAGGAACTGCGGGTGTAGCCATGTGGGCTCTGGCCATCCCTCCTGACGTATGCTTTCACGGTGTTTTTGCGGTTGTCGCTGCGGCGAACTGACTATTGAACTCTTCGATGATTAGGTGCTCAAGTCGCGCATTCAGTCTGCGCCAACTGGAACATATTCGGGCCTGCTGGATTGCGCACGCAAGACGATCGCACAGGACGGTGTCCGCGCGCTTTGGAAAGGATTTGGCCCGGCCATGGCACGAGTGCGTCTTTCAATCTCATGTTCTGTTCATATACCGTATCTGACGCGTTCTGGTGCTCTATAGGCCTTCCCAGCCAACGCTGCAACTTTCGTGAGTGCTTCTCGGAGATTCAGAAATGAAATATGTTCTCATTCTTCATGTTTAGCTCGGAGTGGAAGCTTCAAGAAAAGTTTTGGACGGACTCTTCTGAACAAAAAGAAATCTAAAAACAAATGTATGAAGAATGCATGGGGTGCCAGGGTGTCTATACAGATAGAGTTTCATGGCAGCTACATATACCTTTTTAATATCTTATGATATTTGTTGCAATCTACGGTCCAGTCTTCTCTTTTACAGATAACATGTGCAATGCTATTCCAGTTCTCGAGCTTGCGTGCATAGTCTGCAAAAATACAATCATGATCATTCAGTTCTTCTTATCCTTTTGAATCCGTTTCTTTTGTGTGCTAGGTATACAACAGCAGTAGTACTAGATAACTGCAGCGAGGTCTGAAATTAAATACATCTGTCTATATTTTTTTGGTTTCATTTCCAGCTGGAAGGGATTTTGAGGACGACGTTGCCCCAATCTGACAGTCGACCGTGCTCCCAGTGTTCTACATAGGAGAGACCATCGCTTCCGCGACGGCCCTCTTCAATCTTGAGGCGTTTCTCGGCGTCGCACCAAAAAAGCACCCAGGCGCCCATCCGTATATGGCCGCTACTTCGTTCGAAGTACCATTTATTCACGGGGTTGTTCGAACGACTTCGCCAAACCAGGTCGCGGCCCTCGCCCTTCCCTCCTTTCCCACCGTTAGGATTAGCTGAGAAAGGGTGCCCGAGACCATACGACTCATCGTGCAGGGCGACCCAGAGGAAGTCGACAGTGCCATCCCCCTGGTGGCTGGGAAGCACCGCGAATTTGTCGAGGTACTGGATAGGCTTCGATCCGTTCGAAGACTGCTCGTTGGTCACAATGGCCGCTCCCGCGTAGTCACCTGCAACTACGACGAAGTCTAGGGATTTGGAGAGGCGTTCGTAGAAAGACTCTTCATCGAGCTTGCGCCCGAATGACTGCTCAAGAAGGTGGTTCATTCTTAGCTTATCAATATCCTGTATTGAACGCAAAACCTGTATTGGGAGCCCGCGTCGGATGAGGGTTGGCGTATGTGGAGTGAGACTCCGGTTTCCTTGTAGGAGGGCGTGGGGGAGACTTGAGCTAACGGCAGGTTTATTCGTGATGAGATTTCCGATTAGGGAACTTGGTGATTTGTGGGAAACCATGATAGCAGAGGATGTAGCTGGCATATATGCGAGACATGTATTGGCTAGAGCTAGATTGGAAAGAGCGGAAGGGTTGGAATGTTTCCAACGTGGGTCAAATGTGTCGTTGATATGATTGTATTCGGATGTGAGGTTAATCAGAAGATGTGGGTATCCAGAACGCGCATAAGAAGGTACACCACCATCTCTGTCGATGATCATGAGACGAAGAGGGGTGAGGTCCACCTCTCTAGAAAATTCGAAAGCCGAAGCGGGTGATGTTTTATCAAGAGAGGAGGCCTCTACCATCCCACGGGCAAGGCCTGCGATAACGTCGTTGGCATCCACTCGCACTGAGCGACAGAATGAATCGAGGGCAAAGGGAGCGATAACAGGAATTTCGCCGGCGCTAAGCGCGGAGCGGATAGCAATAAGGTCGGAAGGAACTGTATGTGTTTCGGGAGGTTCAATACCAGGCGCGGGAACGGGAGAATCGTCAGGTTTAGGGCCCAGTCGGACAACTGCGCCGACGACAGGGCGGGCCCTGGACCCCATCTTCTCGAGGTTGTGGACAACGCGCATAACTTCGTCTATGATTGCGGACCGTTCGTCCTCCTCGCCTCGTGGCCGTTCATCGTTTTCAACAACAATAACGCTAACGAGGCCAAGTTTTTCTAGGTATACAAGGCCCTTGCATATGCTGTCGAGCTGGTTGCTTGAAAAGGGGCCCTGTATTTTTACGAGTGCGGTGCGACGGTAGACGGGATCGAGAATGGATTCAATGACGGGGCTGGGCTGCGCAGCGTTGAGCAGGGGTTCTGCTCCAACGCTGGGGGCTGGATCGGATATTAGAGGCTGCGAAGGTACTTTTTGCTGGGTAATTGGGGCTGGATTTGACTGGGGACGAAGGCCAAAGTTTGCGATGTACGCCTTGGCGTCCCTCAAGGAAGGGTTTGTGCGTAAGATGGAAAGGATGAAATCCTGAGAAACGGTTAGCATATCTACAGTTAACAGACACATGGAACATACATTGCCATGGTGGGGCTCCTCCTCAGGCTCTGGGGGCTGTCGGGCACTGCGTACTGTCTAGGCTACGGTCAATGTTGAAAACACACAGGCAGCAAGGTACGTACGGCGTAGAGGGCCCTGGGAGCGCGGGGGGCAGTGGCCTTGAAGACGGAGGCGGCGACGCGTTGGGTGTGGGGTATCATGGGATGGGCTTTGGGTTCTGGGGCAGCATGGGTGGTGAGCAGTTTTATTTAAGAGGCGAAAGCAGCGCAATGACTGGGTCTGGGGCGATCAAATTATATTATCTGATAAGATTTCATGCACCCGCCCAGCCCTGATTATCCGATCACGGCCGAGCGCGGTTCATGCTTTTGCTTCATGTCCATCTCATCTTGCCTTCCCACATCTTCTGCCATTGGCCCTGCCTGCGCTATAATTGCTCTGTCTATTCTCCATGATTAATGCTATTGGGTTCCGTCTGCCAACGTGCTATACATGTACTTCCTTCATGCTTCGCATTGCATCTCATGGTCGTTCTTTGGGTTCCCTCGCAGCGCGTTTCCATGATATTATTCAAGATTAGCCGTGATTTGTCTACTATCCCCTTCGCCCTTTTTGCGCCCTGACATCTTCGGGGCTTGTGGGAATCTTCTTGCCGGAATGTTCTCCGTGGCGCAATTTTGTCTATTTGCTGCTCACAAATACAGGTGTCACCCCACCTATGTACAGCTAGAAGACAAGAACGCGATACATTCTCGATTCGAGCTGTGAACACACCATTTCAAGTCAGTACCAGTGATTTCCCCGATCATGAGGGAAACGCACGTCAACTATCACGATATTATCTTCACAACACATCACCCTACAGTGCTGATCGTGGTCTTTTCCAATGTCAAGATGTGCAATGTTTGTCCAATATGGCAGAGTAGTCTCGGCGTCCGCGCGAAAAGGATGACCAGAATCGAACTTATTGGCTGAGGAGACAACTGATCCAGACAGCTCGGACGTAGCTGACATTTGGGCGTCTCTTCGAAGCGCCAGCGTGTTAAAATCGTACAGCCTGATTGGAAGGTCGCCCTTTCCGAGAGAAACGGCAAGTGGTTGGGCGCTTGTTATGTATCGGGTCCCGTATACGTAGCACACCCATACGTTGGGTTCTTCGCGAATTGGCGCGATATACATGCGACTGTTCTGCGGAATCCACGAATACGGAGTAGGTGATATTTTGGTTGAAGATTCTATGACAGATATCAAATATTGAGCTGAAATGAAGTGTATTAGGTGTTTTGCGACTCCGGCTTCTACAATCAACATGTTCATAACCAAAATAAAGTCTTTTGAATCTTGATAGAAGGGCACTTTCTTGTGATCCCCACACAAGGGCCCTGGGTCGGCGCGAATTTGGATTGCTTCAAGTTCCGTCTCTTCGCCCAGAGGCGGGTAGGCAAAATATTCTCCGCTGTTGAGATTGAAGAACAGTTCACATTCGGATGATTCTTTCGTCAGATCCACAACCAAAAGCTGGGGACATCCGTCGTCATCAGAGACTCCTAATGCAAGGTACCGATAGGACAGCAGAGAAAACGCGTCCATGTCTTCGCTATATGTGTTCTGCGGTACAGTTTCAATTGCAAATTCGAAATTTTATGACAATAGATCTTCTTACGAGCAGTAAGCGCCCTGTCTTCCATTCGAATACCACAACCTGTTTTTCATATATCATGGTAGGTTCGAATAAGATAGCCACAAGATCCCCAAATATTTGTATAGTATAGGAAATGTCGCCATCAGCAAATTCGCCTGCCTGGATGATGGTCAACATGACATTCATTGCCAAAGGATGAGGCTTTCCAGTAGTCAAAGAACGCAGATAGATATGGTATCCATCTGTCGCTTCAGCTGCATCATCCAGTTGTTCATGAGTGCGAGATCCCGACTGTCAAAACATGCAACCTCACCATTGGGATCTGCGCCAGGCCCTTCAGTTATAACAAGGAGGTCTTGGTTTGGGTCCATGCCGAAGTCATTGACTGTGCATCCTAAATCAGGGCCTAAAGTCCACGTCTTTTCTTCTATGCCGCGCAAGTCAGAGGGCAGCTGATGGAAAATCAACTCATCCCTTTCATTGTTTTGCGCCAATATGCCTCCAAAAAGCTCCCAGGATTCGCCGTCCGTCATAGGGATCTCCAGTTCTCTGCTCCAGGACAGTTTTTTCCAAGCGTCCTGATGCTTTCTGAGGAGCGTCAATCTGTCCCCCGAGCTGATCGTAGGATCAAAATATCCATCCTTCTGGCCGCTGACCGCGAGTTCGATGATATATTGCAATGAGGCTGTTCCATCAATCATGGACTTGAAGTTAGTGGAAACCTGCATAACAAGAAGTAAATGAGGTTAGGCGCGCGCTAGATAACATATATTGGCAGACCTGCAGACACGCCAAGAGACTCTTGTAATCCAAGTTTTCGAAAACATGAATGAAGAGCTCATTCGGGAGTAACATGGGCTACAGGTTGGTGAGCTTGGAGCGCGTTCGTGAATAAAGCGTTCAGTCTGGTCCCCTTTGGGCAAAACCCTTTGACGTGTCAATGCAACGTCAATGAGGAGAGAATGCGGTGTCAGAATAAGGCCAGCAAGTATGTGTACGTTGCAGGGAAGGAAATGGTAGCCAATTGAAGAAGGTGAATGGGAAGAAGCTGTTGAAGTGCAGACTCAGGAGCGTCGAAATGTTTCGTGTCGAGTCCAACTTTCTAGACGCGGCCCGGATGGTCCGTGCTAATGAACATCACGTGGCAGAACCTGAATTGGGGAACCCGAAGTATGCAATACCAGTTCTCTCCAAGTTACTTGCCAGTAGGCAATTTCTGTCCTCAATATCCAGATTTTCTTTCGTCTTGAGCTCTCTGCATTACCAGAATCTATATCCATTTAATACCCCTGGATACTTACGACCCTCGATGCTCTCTGACGCCCCGAAAACCAAAGAAGGGACCAAGGTTAGCCCAGAGGAACTAAGTCAGCTATCAGACGGGGCGCTAATTTGTGTTTAATCGTTGTATAGCTCTTCCAGCAAGACATAGTTGAGAAGATATTATTTCCAGGACGATATGCGATTGTTCTGGTGAGTAATTCATTTGCAGGTCCTCTGGAACTCAGATTACGAATGGTATGCTTCCCTAGCGATGTTGGCACGACGCCGAAGATATTCCACCTTCTGTTTCACCTCTAGATCCGCTAATGCGTCCTCTGTTATATGGAGAAGTTGGCGTCACATTCTTAGACGATGGCGAACGCGAAATTCTCCACCAATCCGATCTCCAACTCGTCGACCGTACCCTCCAGCCAGGTGACTATTGCAAACGCTCTTTTGATGATGTACATGCAGGTGTAGTCACCGAAATTAGAGTCAAGGGCCGCCTAGCCCACTCTATCAGTGGTGAAAAGTTGGAAGGCTGGCGGACATTAGAGGATATCGAGGACAAGGATGACGCCGAGATAGGTGATTATGTTGCATACGACGATTGGATAGGCCAGGTATGCTGCTACACATATATTAATAAACTTCGCAACTTACTGATCGTTCTCAGGTTATCGAGGTGTGTTTATTGATTTAATCTTCGACGTGTCGAATAATCAATAACCAACAAGGTATCAGGTTTTCGACGAATCTATTATTCAGACTGCTACGGGTCAACTCGTGCGCTTGCCAGAACTCTCGTCACGACTTTCTGTCGGAGAAACCGGCCGTGTTGGTTTTATCTTTCGTCGTTGCCAATTGCACTCACTAATATGTCTGATAATATTCAGAATATTTTACCTCCTCCTGCGGGTGTGCAAAGTTTCTACGACGTCATTCAACCCACTACCGAAGGAAAAGAGATCGTTATTGCCGTGAAGCACACCGTGTATGCTATTGCATGGTTAGCTTTAAACCAATCAGTCAGCATCCTCATTTCGCGAGATGACTTTTTCAATCTTGGCTGATTGTCAACAGCTTGATCCATCTCTCGCTGCAGATAAACAACGGCCAAAGCGTTTCTGGTATGGGAAAGACTTGGCCGACCTTACTTTAATCCGCGGCCGTTCTGATTTAGAAATGCGCGTCGGCGATCGTGTTCACCTAAAGAATACGACGGGTCTTCCTTACACAGACCACGGCAAACCAGAGGATCCTACAGGAGTTGTCCGAGTCCAGACTTTCTCGATCACGGAGACTGTTACAGAACTCTCTGTGCTATGGCAGGACGGGACCCGGGAGTCTCTAAACGCAATTTCGGTCATTCCCTATCTGAATCCAGACGAGTATGATTGTTGGTGCGTGACTTTTCGCTGCGATATGATCACAATATCAACGTGTCTTCAATTTCAGGCCTGGTGATCATGTTATTTGGAAGAATGAGGAAGACGCATCCCCAGCGATAGTACAATCTGTGAACGCTACTGACAGGACTGCCCTGATTCTTATACCTGTCACAGGAAATATTGAATTGGCCCCGTTACTAGAACTTGACCCACACGGAAACCATGATAATGAAGCCAACGCTGTGCACAATTATGATGGTTTCGGCGTCCGACGAGGAGATTTCGTTTTCATCCACAAACCCGGGACTACCAACGGAGTAGAGAGCCCCAAAGTTCCGAGAATTGGTGAAATAGAAGCCTGGGTTCGGGAAAATCCTTTCCATGAATCCAGCCTCTCAGGATGGAGGCAGGAAATGCATACCATTGGATACAATTTTGCTGTTGCCCAGGATTCAACCACGGAACATCTAATTAAGACACCAGTAATTGGAGATGGCAAATTATCTTGGTGTGGTGAAGTTACTGGGGTACGTAATTATAACTTATGTGAGGGATATAGACTAACGACATCTTAATTCAACGTAGGTGAACCTGGACGGAACAGTACAAGTTACCCATCCTGACTGGACTGTAGAAACTTATGAATTACAACTCCTAACCCGTCTCTATGATGGTATTGAACAATTGGACGACGATGCTTGGGAAGGAGGATCTGAAGAATATCACTCGTTCGACGAAGAAGAACCAGAACCTCAGTGGGCGATGGATGAAGATGGCGTCTGGCGTCCGGAACAACCTTCGGGCGACTGGGAAGATATCCCTTCGGATCAGGACGGTCATGACGAAGACATGACCGACGACGAAGTAGCCGATATGGAAGTGGACAACACAGTTTGGCAAGCTGACGATTTCGAACCGGAGGAAGTGCACGAGATTATACCAGAACCAGACCTCCCAGAAAAACCCACCGAACACATTAATTCTGCCATAGAGCACAGTCCTGCTATTCTCGAAACTTCTGTCTCTGATGACAATGATTTCAGCGAAGGCACACAATGGAGTCGCTTCGAGATACTGTCCTCTGCACCTGCAGACCATGCTTTCTACTCCTCCCCTCCTGCGCAACCGTCCAAAGCGTTTCTGGGACGACTCAATAAAGAGTATCGTGCTCTTAAGAGTAGTCTGCCTGGTAAGACCATTAATTTTTTTGTTACAGCTATATTGCTAATCACAATTTCCTTAGATTCCATTATTGTGCGTGCATATGAGGATCGAACCGACCTCCTTCGTTGTCTTATCATCGGCCCTGAGAATACACCATATCAAGACGCGCCATTCGTGATTGACTGGATGCTTGACTCCAACTTCCCGCATAGTCCTCCTATAGCTCACTTTTTGAGTTGGACAAATGGCAACGGCAGAGGTATGCATGCTTGAATCTACCTTTGAGAAATGACAAATATTTATGCCTTCTTTAGTGAATCCGTACGTTCCGTTGCAACTATTCATACACCATTACTCCTAACATCACCTCATTGCTCGTAGTAACTTGTATGAGGAAGGTAAAGTCTGCCTTTCAATTCTTGGGACCTGGTCGGGCGAAAAGTCGGAGGTTTGGAGTGCTGCGCGGTCATCATTACTCCAAGCGTTCGTGTCAATACAAGGTCTGGTGTTGGTCAAAGAGCCGTATGTGTGTTTTCAGCCATCATTCGTTCCACTCGAACTGACACTATTTCTTCAGATGGTTTTGTGAACCAGCGTATGACAAGCTCAGAGGAACTGAAGAAGGCACTGTCAACAGGTCTGCCTGTCTCATTGCTTCCCAGATCATCCCACTAACATTTTCTTTCAGTCGACTATATAGCGAAAAGGCTTACGTCCTTTCTCGCGGATTCGTACGGCGTGCTCTCGAAATTCCTTTGGGTGGTCTCCAGTCCGAAATCCATTACCTGTATTACACCAAAAATCGGCTCCAGAGAGTAATCGCCGACTCAGAGCACATCATTAACAGGAGCAGAAATCATACCGAAATAGCTGCCCACGAACATGACCTTGCGGTGCCGAGGCTGACAGCAGGAGGAATAATTGCTCTGGAACGGACTCTGAATAAACTACGATTGTTACTTCAGAATCCACCGAGTAATGTCGAGACTCCATCGTCTCCATGATGTTCTCCCTACATATTTCTTTACATCTAGCATGGACACAATTCAGTGACTACAGTTTTCGTTATGAGTCTGCTTCGCAACATAGAGAGGCCAAGGGATATCACTTGGATTTTATCGAATCTAGTCGACTGTCCTCTACATAGTACATTATTACAATACAAGGGACGGCTTCATGGGGATCGCAGAACGAACGGCGGAGGAAGGGTGTGCAAATAAGAGCGAGTCAAATGTACACGCCATTCCTAGGAAAAAGTCCAATATCTTGAAAAGTCCAATAAATAATCTAAGCAAACGAAGGTCTAGCATTGTCCTAGGAAGCTGTTTTTGGGGAATGGTTGCTTGTAATCATCGACCCATGTGGTCAAATTGGGATTTGTATATGCGTCGATATACCTGTTTGTTATATAATCAGAATTGAGTCCTACAAAGTGTGAAATCCAGGTTACGCACTGTTCAATATAAGCTTTAGTTGGGAAATCCTTTGGATCACAGCCAATGTTGATATCGCTGGAAGATTGATACACGCGAATCCAGTCCACGCGCATCGTACTTGGGAAGGCTAGGTGGTCAAAGTCAACGACACCAAAGTTCTCCGATATTCCCAAGTTGATAATCAGATACTATGAGCGAACGTACGATCAGCGAAATCTCTTGAATGATTGAGCGGATCAGGTGCGTACCATTGGTTCTTGAGGAATTGGTCGTTGAGATATTTCGACTCGACTGTCGGCGGCGAGTCCTGCAGCTTTGATAGTCCATGAAGGGACGCCCGAAGATATCCAAGTGATATACTGCATCGTACATTAGAGGTTGCCGCAGATGGAAATAGTTTTACTTACTGAATTATCGAATCCTGTGGTTCGCGTCGTCAGCCAACTATGGGGAAAACCAGAAAATATGAATTTCACCAACCTGGCACATATTCAAATCCATACACAGAAGAGCATCCTCCAGTGAGCTCATAGCATTGTTGATCTACTCGTCTATTAGTTTCGGTTCGCAAGCAATGTAGTTGAACATACTAGTGTCAGTGACAACGGACGTTGCTTGTTGTAGGGCGCCTCCAATATACGAGTTCAAAATCGACTCTGACGCATTGTTGATGGAGTAGGTATCGCTGGTATTGAACCATTCGTATTCCGCATTGAATGGCTAGGAGGCAGAATGTCCAAATTAGTCATTTGTGTGGCGCATTGTGCCTGAATTGAGAACTTACCGCCCATTGTGCCGACTGCGAAACTTGACCGACTAGAGGCTCTCCGGTAACCTATGGGGTGTAAGAAGCTAAATACAACAACTTGTAGAAACTCACCTGTGCTTCGATGACATCAATTTCGGGAGCAGCTCGACCAACGTATGTCCCATCAGAATGCATCGGACCTGGATGGGATTCGCCCTTGCAAGTGCACCGCGATAGTTTCTGGCCCTGCAGATACGACAGTGCTCCACCATACTTGGGATCTCCGTCTGTAGTAGTTGCAGCCGCTGGGAGACCATTGAAGGTCTGGTTGGGTGCAGTACCTACATCACAGGCGTCGTACGTGTATGGCCACTATGATCAATATAATCAATTCGTCAAAAACTACCGAGAGAGGGGTCTGATGGGATCATACCATGCCCTCCAAACTGGCTCCATATCCGGCGCGTCCTGAAAATAACATGTATAAGAACATGCCGGACATGGAGAAAATAAACGCATACCAAGGTTTCCCATTGTCCAAACGGCAGGCCAAAAGCCCACAACATTGTTAGCTCCAGGCAACGTGACCGAAGTTTCTACGAGTCCACCAGTGAAGCAGAATTTATTCCATGTCGAAACAAGTCCACCTTGATAATCCAGACCATGTGTTTCTTTCTTCGACAGGGTGATTTCCAGCGCGCCATCTTTAGTGGTGACTGCTTCTGGATCATACCATTCCAAGTTATTTGTCTGCGTAGCACTTTTAGCAAGCCAATAGCCGAGCCAGAAATAGAGTAAACACACAGCCCAGTAATGCAGATCAACTGCCTCCCAATAAGGATCATCGCCGGGATAGAAAGAGCGGCCGTCTACATTAAATTCGTCGCTGAAGACAAGTTGCAGCTCTTGCTTCGAGTCAGAATAAGACGCTTTTGTAAAGACATCGCTTGGCGTGTCACTGTCGATTAGGCCCCAGTTTCCAGTCATCGAAGGGACCTACCGTGCGTAATGAGATTGAGATATAATTATACCATGACGACATGATTTACACACCTGCCCGCTTGCATTGATACCTCCAATATTAAAGGCGCCCATGGTGGATTGTGGCCTCGTAGTAGCATACGTGATGATAGGATAACCGGCACTGTCCATGAACATTGAACATGGTGTCGAACAAAAGATATGAACGCTACACGCACAACAGAGCTAGCAGTCCCACGCAGAGGAGTATCAAACACCCCATATTTGTAAGGCCTCGCATTGAGAATATGGTACCCTGGTGATTTTGTTTGCGACCTCTGCGGGGGTCGGGGTTGTGTAGCTCGTCATCTGGTTCTTTGAAATCGGGCGACAGATTTGAGCCCCACGCTGTTGGGTCGGGAGATAGAGAGAACTAGAAAGAGATAAGAATTCCAACAGAATTATTTAGTACGAGACGCACCTTGTCAGATATTGAGGGTGCTATTGAGTGGCTAGGGCTGTTATTGTCGTAAGGGGACTAATATAACGCGTCAGAAGGGCAAGGATATGCAAAATGCTTTGGCGGACTAGAGATGCACTGGCGTTACTGGAGACGCGATTTATGTTTCTGTTTGTGCCATTGTAGCTGAATGTGGGCTGGATGAGACTTGTGGAGGAATTGTCGAAGGGGCGCGTGTAATAGCGGCGTTGTGAGTTAGGGCCAAAGAAAGCCATGGGATGGGGAAGAAGGAAAGAAAATGCGGATCGACACTGGAAATTCAACCATGCGTGCTTGCGGACGAGCAAACTTTCGCACTCCCCGCTTACATCATCCGGTGTGGCGCATTGGAGCATCAGTAGAAACGGGGTGCCCGCCAGCCTGTGCATTCCGTACCTGCCGCCCAGCATTCCCCTGCTGCGCATTGTCGCGGCGCCGCATCGACACCTCCCGTCGTCGTTCAATTATGGACCGCTATGGGTCCCAACATGTGCAATTTCGGCAATTTGATCATTTTCTCCTGCCAAGCTATTTACATAGCTTAAAAATACCCGGCCCTGTCAGTTCGTGTTCTAGCCGCGACACTCCCACACTTTCTTGCGAACCCACCAGCTCGCGCGCGCCCTTGAGTCGCTCCAGTACCTCTTGTCCAGCACTTTCAACGATTTCTGGGCCGATTGCGTCCAGCATAGATTTCTTCACGGCCTCGTACGTACGAAGTGCAGCAACTGTGTCGGATTCCTCCGCAACGTCCTGGACATGCTGCTTTGAGACCCAGTCGTCTAAACCTTCCAGCGCTATTCGTGCTTTCTTGCCTTTCTCGCGTCGCGGAGGACGTCCTTTCCTCTTTTGACCCTCTGTCAACACTGTCCCCTCACCCGCATAGATTTCTCTAGGCAGTTCACTTGGGTTCATAGCTTGCAGGCCACTTTTTGGAAGCACCAAGAACACGAGGTCCTTTTGAAACCGCGACAGTATATATCGAACATATTGTTGCAAATGCGCGTAATTTGGACTTGTCAACGAATCAGGCAGCCGGTATAGAGAAGTCAAGTGGTCTGAAAATCAGTTATATTTTAGCGCACATCTACTCCGATGTATGCAAGACGTGCCAACAGGGAGGGGTATATTCGCGATATAATGCAACGGCGGCGCTGAACCTTTCACTTGTGTATAGAAAAACAGATATGCCGCAAATAGTGACACCGTGCGAGTGAATGGGGCTTCGGTTTGAACAGATTTCTCTATGGAATACTGGAATTAGCGGCCTGTCATTGTTTTATGAGGTGATGACTTACCCAAAAGTAGACGCACAGTGACTTCGAGGAATGTATGTCGCGACCTGTCATCAAAAACCCTGAACTGGAGCCAGTCCCACCCCATACTTAACCAAATGGTCTTGAAAAGTGCAAAAGGCTGCGTTACGCCGGGCTGGGTGTACGCTTCATGGTAACGCAACAGAAGCGTCGAGAAATCCCCGCGAAGAGCATTCACGTAGAGAGAAGAAGTGAAGTAGTTGGGCTGTAGAACGAGCTCGCCGCGACTCGACGACGATGCAGGAGCTGCACGAATAGACATGGGAGTTCGATGTAAATCTAGATAGTAATACACGATTTCCTCGTTCCTGATTCGCCGGGTTCACGTGGGTGTTCAACACTGTTATTTGTCCCAATCGGAGGCGCCAAACAACCGCCTCGCGCATCATCTGTAACTTGTCTGCAACTCGATCTATTTTGGATTCCCCCAAGCCTCCTTCTTCCAACATTTCAACGCGGGCTCAATGCCAACCCTGTTTAGGCGCCACAGCAACATCCAGTGCTTCTTCTGCCACTCGCCAGTCCCATTCCCTGCTAACATCCGAAATTTCAAGTGCTCCGCATGCGGCTGTTGGAACAGATACGACAACGCGGGCGAAATTATATCAGATGAGCCGGCCATGCACGATGAAAATCTCAACTCCAGATCGTTTGCGAAGCGAGGTATGTAGCCCATTTGACGCCTGGGCTCAGATACTTACCATGCCACTTAGCATCAGCCAGCAAAGATCGACTGCCCACCATGTACAGCGCGGGCTCCTTCTGCCATTCGTGCCAAACGAATCAGATGCTCATAATAAATCTCCTCTCAAATTATCTGCCTGATGCATCAGTAAGCCATCCTCTACATCCTGATTGAATCCAACTCACCAAGGTATCACAGAGTCCCGAATATCAGGCTAGGGTGGAGATGCTTCCTGCTTACCGAGAGTCCCTGCATGCACGATATCCGCCCGTGTGCGACTCGTGTTTGCCCCAAGTCGAAGAAGAAATGCTACAAAAGGAACAAATGGCTCGTGTGAAGGCTTTGGGTGGCTGGCTGAGTAAAGGCAAAGAGCGGCGGAAACGACGAGTGTCGGGATCCAATGGAGAGAAGGAGAGAATATCACCGAAAGAGGTGTATTGGTGGAAAATTAGAGGGTGCCTCTTCGCCGCCTCTTATGTCTTGTCAATGACGATCAGCCTGAGTGGTGAGTGCTTTGTTCAACAATTCGCTTTCCATCTCATATTCTTCTGCCAGCCATATATGGCTATTACCCATTCAGCTGGACCTCATTTATTCATCCAATATTGCCACTCATAGTAGCAATATCGCTATTATGGACAGTCTGGGATCCAACCTACCTCTCATTCCGAAAAGCAGAGATTCAAGGGCGCGATGTTCGAATACACGGCAAACGGACATATAACGTTAGCTTTCCACATGCTTTATCCGTTGACTTTGACGGACCATTTCTATTCTCTGTTATAGATGGCCCAGATGCTGACGTGGACAACTCGGATGATTTCCTCTGTTATGCTTTCTATCCGTTGGTTTCGACCTAGCTTGAATTTCTTGTCAGTGGATAAAGTTCGAATAGCCTATCTTGTTGCAGTTCTCAGCGTTGAAATTACCGTAAGACATCCCTGCCACTCTTTTCATTTCACTGCTGATAAAAGAACAGACTATCATCATATCTTGTTGTATACTCAAGCTTCAACAACCACCTGCTATCCGCCTAGTCGATACGCACTCCCACAGATTTGACAAATCCCGTTCGGGCACCCCCCTCCCTGATAACCGATCAAATAAACCAAAACCTCCACTCCTCACAGACCACGATGCATTGCTTTGGCTATCCTTATCTTCCAAACCAGTGATACCTCATGTGAACCCAGTTTTTGGCTTGCCTTCGATGCAAGGAGCACCAATGCACACTACACCACAAAAACCAGAAATGAACGAAGACGAGATGGATTGGACACCTACAAACCCTGGAAACGGCTTACCATTCCCCAAGAAAGCGCCGACTGCGGAAGACGACAGCTGGCTACGACCACAACGTTTTTTTGCGCCTGAAAAACCAACAGGACTGGAAGGTTTATTCGAGAGCACCCGAATACAGGACGAGCCAATGCCCTATCAGGAGCCCGACAGTGTGCGAACCAGCAGGTTGAGTAACCACCTATCGAGGTGGGGGCCCTTTTATACGTTGTTCATTGCACTTGTAGCTGCTAGTATAACGTACACCTTGAAATGGGCAGACCTGGTGCAATGGGCATTCTAACATGGAAAGATTCTAACAAAATAAAAATACGCGTGAAGAGATCGAAAGGATGAGTGTCCGTGCTAATCATAATGCGTGCGCAATCAAGGGACCCTCGTCTCCCAGCCAACTTGAGATATTAAACACAAAGCAACATGGGGATACGGGTGCAAGAGATCATGAAAAGAAAATTGGGCCGAATTGAAATTGAACAGCCCGGGTATATTGTAGTTGCGATTAATGGACTTAAGTTGATCGCGAAGTAGAAAGGTAGTTTATTCATTGTGAAAAGATAATATGCCGTAAAAATTGCGAGCAATCCAGCGGCTGGTTAAGAAGGGAAATGAGAGAGTTGTAAAGGAGTGCCGGTCTGGCCATGAACGCAAAGTGCATTCGGGAAGAACCGTAGAGGGGGATCGTATCGTCGTCTGAACTTTGTATTAAAATCAGTACCTGGGTGCGCCGCTGTTGTAATCGTAGGCATCACGGGCTCCAAAGCCCTGGTGGTGTAAGGGAACTCCGCTGTCGAATCCACGGGTGAGACTGGGGCCGCGTGCGAGGTTCTCCTGCATGGGAGGCATTGGGCTGGGTCCGCGTGCCAGGTCTGCGTATCCACCAACAGTGCTGGCGCCGGCGGTGAAGTCGTGATCAAGGGGATCAGAGCGGCTAGAGTGACCAGAACCAGAGCGGAATGACGAAGCACGGGAGTTGGCGCGACGGTGCGTGGGAATACCGCTGTCGTCGTCGGTGGGCTGTTGCCAGTCAATGGGTTGCAGACGCTTGTCGAACTTCTTGGAGCTGGCAAGCTTCCACTTGCGGAACACAGTCCAGATGATCGCAATACCGCCCAACGACGCGGCAACTGCGATCAAGATCGTCGCAGTTGCGCCCTTGGTGTCATTGCTGTTCAAAGCGGCGGCGGACAGAGTGGAAATTTCGGTATCAGATGGTTGGTCTACCGATGCCGTGCGAGTGATGGTAGGCACCACGGTCCTGGTAGAACCAGATGGCGGGGCATCCGTAAGATTAAGGACTGGAGTAGTCTCCGGAGCGGCGGTGGTCGAGGTCGAGGTAGGAGTGGTGCTGGTTGATGTGGAGGTGGTCGATGTCGTCGACTCGGTAGTCGACGTGGATGTTGACGACGCGGTCGTCGTCGAATCAGTGCCAGTGGTGGTGGTCTAAAGAATGCCCGGTTAAATTCGACGCGTGAAAACGAAAAGGAGATTTGTTTACAGTTTCAGTGCTAGTATCCGAGGAAGTAGAGGAGGTAGAGGAAGAGGTGGTACTGCTGCTAGTGGCGCTGGTAGAAGTAGCAGTCGAGGATATCGGGATGAGGGTGGGGATGATACCTGCACCTACTACGGGAGGTGCAACAGACTCGGTGTCGGCGGGGAAAGGCGATCGCTTCTTCATTAGACGCTTGTGGTCGCGACGTTGGAGCGGGTCGTCGTGTGCATCGACAGCGGAGGCAAGAAGGAGCGACAGGTAGACAAAGAGAGGGACGATGAGCTTGCGGGAGGACAACATGATGTTCGGGCTGCGTGGGCGGTGGGGCTGGGGCCTGAGGGGTCAGTGCGGGGCTTTCTGGACTGGGCTGGGCTGGTCAACTCACTATAGCAGCTGGTGTATTATGGACGCGACACCGTCAAGGAGTCTTGCTACGTCGTAGGGAAAAGGAGAGACTTGCAAGGCGAGAAGGAGCGGTGGTTGGGGTGGGTCTGTCGCCAACAAAACTCTGCCAGTTGCGCATGGTAACCGATCCAAACAACACCACACTTAAGTATAATATGCTCCATCATTCATCAAATCATACAAATGTCCATTGCAGTCCAAGCCTAGCACTACTCTCAAGTACAAGGCGTATGTCCGTCGTATATACGAAATATTAAATAGGGTATTAGTTATGACTAGTGAGCGACCAACTACCGAGAGCCACCGTGGGCGGAGTAACAAAGTCACTTGAGGACATCCCAGGCCACTGTGGGTTAAAAAGAACTTGCAGAGTGTATGTACCAGCGGGGAGATCAATGATGAGAACAGTAACACCGGGATTTTCCTGGTCAGCCGCAGGGGGAGTAACATCCGTCGAGAATCGGACCGCGTCCGACGTAGAGAACGCAGCACCCGAAGGTGGATCGAGCATTGAGACCAACATTGTCTGTCCATCGAGCGTCAACGTAGCGGATGTGCCAGAAGTGACGACGGTAGCGTTCGTGTGCATGCGCCATTGAATGCCTTGGGTCGCGGTAATTTCGTCCTGAATCAGGATTTGACGGCGAGAGTTTAAAAGACGAGCGCCACGTTTGACAGACGATCTGTGTGAAATTATATGTGAATGAGGCGCGGTTATAAAGACAGCTTGCGGACTTACGCGTCAAAGTAAGCAGAAGAAAGATCAGCCGTCCAGAAAGCGGTAGAGTCGCTTGGGATGCTGATGACGGTGCTTGAGCCCTGAGTGGTGTTAGAAGTACCGTGCTGAACGGTGGGAGCAGCAAGAACATTCTGGTTCGACCTGTTAACTAATAGGGTGTTCTGACCCTCGGTCATTTTCCTGTAGTATTTCCAGCGTGTAGCATCCTGCGCGTCGCTGGTGAAGTATTCAGGCGAAAGGTAATCTGCGGAACCCAATTCACCGGCCCAACGTGTACCAAGGGCATCGATGACAAAGTCACCCGCATCCAGATCGTTATGCGTTTGGTGACCTTGGTTCTTACCAGCCTTGATAGCCAAAAATAGGGCGTGTTGGTCAGTCCAACTGCTTCGCATGGATGCCCATTGGTCGAGACCGTTGTCGAAGAAGTTGTCCAAAGGCTTGCCATCCCAGAAGGCTCCTGAGACAGTAGGATCATACCAGAACATAGACCATGGCTCAGCAGCATCGGCTTGTTCGCGCTGGTGCAGGGCATAGCTGGGTTGGTTGTAGTGTTGGCCATACAGGAGCATAGCGTTAGCCGTAGTTGAAAATTTGTTCGGGCCATGATCACCGTAGTTGAAGAGTGAGGTAGGTCCATAGGCGTACATGTGGAATTGACCAGTAAGGCCGAAATTGGTGTTGCTGTCCAACAAACCGTAGTCAGAACCGGTGGCAGATAACAATGAAGCTGCCATCTCGGCGTGACCGGTTGTACCGAAATACCAATAGTTGGTGGTCTCCGCCCATGTACCATCAGTGGAAACTGCATTGACACATGCGGACTTGGCGTTGTCGATGGTGAAGCCAAGAAGTTGGCTGGCAATACCGGTGGTATCATCTCCAAGAATGGCAAGAGATCCAAGAGTAAGACCGCCGTTACAGACACAATTCCAGTTACCCTGGATGGTGTTTTGACTCCACCATCCATAGGAGGCACCAGGAGTGAAGACGGCAAGACCTGGCTGGAGACCGTACTTGATGAGGGTGCTACGGATCTGGCTCTTTTGATCATCACTCCACATGTCGTGCAGCCAGTCATAGGCAATACCGAAAGCGGCTGAGAACTCAGCAGTGTCGAGGAAGTGACCAGTGTTCCATCGGTCGACGTCTGGACCGAAGTCAGTTGTGCCATTACCTGCAGCGTTCTGGATTTTTTTGAGTAAAAGAATAAAGAAATTTAGCAGGTGAGAAATTACCTGTAGCTCTGCCCATGTACGGTCTACCCATTTGGTGTCGTTTGTCATACGGAAAACGTATGCAAAGGCTTTAATCCTCATCTTGACCTCGCGTGCGTTATCAAGGATACCACTGTCACCATCGAGATGATAGGCAACGGGAGGTAGGCTGAAGTAGGCTGTAGCATTTCCGAAGATAGTAGCGTTCCAGGCTGAGAGGTAGGGGTCATTTTTGATCAAATTTGGTAGAGCTTGCCACTTGTAAGCGGGGGCAATGAGGCGAGGGCGGTCTGTGCGGACTGTGGTAGGGCTAGGGTTGGATGGCTGGAAGGGGTCGTCCGGCCAAGAGAGCTTTGCGTCGGAACTTGAAACGAACGTTGGGGTGGTGAAAACACCGGTGTTAGTCTACCATTCATGTCAGAAAAGGTCTATGAGAACAAGACAATAAGGCGAGCTGACCGTTGAAGGGTAGATAGGGACCATGAACTCGCTGTCGGTGGCGGTTGCAAACCGTCCGACAGCCAATTTGGCACTGACCGCTGAGCTGGCAGCAGCCGTGTCTCCTGCGCTCCCAGAACTGCCGCTGCCGCTGCTACTCGTACTGGAGTCCTTATTGCTGCTACGAGAGCCAACAACACCGCCTACGACAGCAGCAATAATGGCAATAATAAGAAGAGGCACGCCGATCTTGATCCATTTGCTGAGAGGTTTTTTGCGGGGAAGGGGAGCTATGTAGCCAGCAGATTCATGGTAATTGGGGTCGTTCGTTCCGTAAGGGGAGGACTGGTAAGTGTTGTTGTTGAGAGGATTATAACTGGCCGCCATTGGGCTAGTAAGACGGAGACAGCTCCAGTAAAGGTATTAAGGAAAGACGGAAAGGCGAACTGAAATAGGGAGTTGGTGAAAAAGCTGTGGAAGAAGGGTTAACAAAGGAAATCTATGGTCGGCGGGGACACCCGTGGGAATCTCCCTCGTGGCGTGGGACAACCGTTGGCACCGCCGCGACGCCGTAGTCACGGTCCAGCCTGCCCATTCGACACAAATTACAACCATCTCTCATCACCACACGCAGAACACTCTTAAAATACACGTTTATTTCAGTACAAATAGGAGTCTAGAGCTTCCAGAATGCGTGCCACCTCCCCCTCGAGTCCCAGACTAGATCCTGCATGTTCCTCTCTACATACTTGTTGCATACTTGCGAGAGTTCCGCCTTTATTCCCGCAAAAAGATGCCCGCTGCGCCCATTCCAGTCCCAATGCACATGGATGTAAGCAAGAGCTGATTGATTGACAGACAGTCAGCATGCAAAAATATATGAATAGCAGCAGAGCTTACCTTTCCCTTGCGGCGCTGCAATTCATTCAATCCGGTCACAACTTGCCTTGCGCCGGTGCAGCGTGCAGATCGGGGAAGCAACAATTATTTGGTGCAGAAAGTTCACGCTAGAAAGGAGACTTATCTAGAGGATGACCAAACGCAATGGCTCCACCGTTCACGTTGAGCTATAATAATCATATCGAATTAAGTTTAGAAACTTCCCTACCAAAATAGGAGTTACCTTGTCGCTGTAATAATGAAATTAGAACCAGAGATGATATATATGTGTTGAGACCCTCACGATGGGATGCCAAGTTTCTTGACACAGTACACACACTGTGAAGCAAAAGCTTCATTGATCTAACGAGGGTACACATATGAGATGCATCGCACACAATGTATAAGAAGCCTAACGCACCTCGAAGAGATCAATGTCACTTAGTTGCAGGCCGGCGTTTTTGAGAGCCAAAGGGATGGCAAAGACCGGGCCAATACCCATGATACGTGGTGGGACACCTCGAACCACTTGTTCAAAAAGTTCCTTTAGGTGATATGTTTTGGAGCATACCTGCAATAGCAGTTGTGATGTGTTTCGCCAAAATGGGAAGGCCTCGCTTTTCCGCCTCTCTCCGGGTCATGAGAAGCACTGCTGCAATGCCATCCGTGATCTGGCTTGCATTACCACCGGTGGTTGTGCTGTTTCCCCATTCTGGAAACGCAGGCTTAATTTTCGCCAGCCCTTCTGGGGTGGTACCATAGCGAATGCCTTCGTCCTCTTTCACGACGACGAGTCTTCGTTTGTCAGAGCCAGGCTCTTTTTGTGGGACTGTGAAAGGTATAATTTCCTTTGCAAAATAGCCGTTCTTTTGCGCAGCTTCTGCCTTTTGAAATGAATCAGCAGCAAACGTGTCTTGTTCCTGGCGAGTAATGTTGAATTCTGCAGCAACATTTTCACTGGTCCAGCCCATGCGCTCTTGGCAGTCCTTTGCTGCACTGTTTATCGAGATATATTCGCTAAAGACAGGACCACCTTTATCAGGACTGTAGATAATGTCGTCATTACAGCGCCGAAATTAGAATAGAAGAGAGCAACTTACTTCTCAGACATGCTCTCGACGCCAATTGCTAATCCAATTTCTATCTGTCCACTTCGTACTTGATTTGCTACGGTAGTGAGAGCCATAAGTCCGCTGGAGCAGAACCGGTTAATGATTTGGACCGGAACCGAATCCGGGAAACCAGCAGCGAGCAAAGCAGCACGAGCGAAATATGGTGCATCTGGTGTCAGAACAGTGCCGACGCAGATATCGCCCACAGCTTCTGGTTCAACATTCGAGAGAGCGATAACATGCTAATTTCCGAAGATAATGGTAGTGAGCACTCTCGCGATTCTTGGTAAATGGTGCGGATACTCACCTTGAACATTTCCAACATGAGTTCGTCGGTGCTGAGGAAACATCTGTGAGTTGAGGAATCCAAGAAATAGGCATCTTCGTCTCTACTTACCGAGCATCCTTGAAACCTCCCTTCTTTGCCTTACAAAGCGGGGACCTTATGGCAAGAGTTATGACTACATCATCGGATTTCTTTACCTCTAGCGAGCTAAGACCATTAGGTGACGATCCAGAAAGGTGAGCAGCGAGTTGTTTGACGCGTTCCATGGTAGAATGAGGTGATGAAGGCAATTGAAGTCGAGAGGAGCGACAGAAATTGAGCGCCTTTTCAACGGACAATCCATTTCTATTCGCGTATCTCCGGCAATATGAGTTTGCCTTTGGAGAGATGATCCTGCCGCCACAACCCGCAGGCTTCGGACAAGGAAGCAGGAGGTCATTTCGACCAGCTTTGGTTATATTTGGCAAGTCCGTCATCGGGCCTGTGATCGGAATGCGTCCGATTTGAATGACCCGTTCTCAACCACCTCGTTCAGTCGATATCGCCAAAGATGAATGGTGGCAAGAGGCCTGCACACGCATTCTTAAGATTGTGAAAAGTAGATATTTAATTTGTTTATTGTCCAGCTGTCTAATTGGTTTTATGCATTGCAGGCTTCTATTCCGCATTTACCCATTGGTGCCATTATTTACCTTTTCTCCTTAATTTCGCCTCTCAGTCGACGATGCCTGCACCTCGCATCTTGGAGCGTATGAACCGAGAAACTCTCGTATTTGGCTTATCCGTGTTCGGTCTTGTATGGTACAGCGCCATGTGGGCAATTGGCCTTTTGGGTTGCGTCTCTGCGTCAGTCAATCTTCTATTACAACAAGTATTGAACTCATTTCAACCTTTATAGACGCAGACGCTATCGCATTCGCCCTATATCCTCTAGCACTAGATCTCGGAACGGTCAAGCACCTGGGGTCTCTATTCTTCGTCCACTGAAGGGTCTCGATACAAACCTCTATGAAAACTTGGAATCGACTTTCAAACAGGACTATCCCAATTACGAGATCATTTTCTCTGTTGCAGAAGAAACGGACCAGGCCTTGAACGTGGTAAACGCTCTAGTAACGAAATATCCTCAAGTAAAAGTTACGACTATAATCGGTACTTCCTCTCTTTCTTGCCAAAGGATACCATTCTCAAAACATTTCAGGCGAAGAAATTGTGGGTGTAAATCCCAAAGTAAACAACCTCGTCCGCTCTTTCAGAAAGGCGGCTCATGATCTCGTATGGGTTCTTGATTCCGGCGTTATGGTCGACTCCGGCACACTAGCTCGAAGTGTAGATGTCTTCACTGATACGTCCTCCCGATCATCTAAACGAGTCGGTCTGGTCCATCACGTTCCGTTTGCTCTCATAGACGAAGCGAAGATAGGCTCCAGGTTGGAAGCTGCATTTCTCAACACAAATCATGCAAAGATGTACATCGCGATTAACACCGTTGGCGTTGATTCCTGTGTTGTTGGAAAATCCAACCTGTACCGGCGCCATGATGTCGAACGACTGAATGGTTCCCTTATTCCTATCAGAGAGCAAGTCGCTAGGAGACATGAAGCACAAGAATATGGGCTTCCTGCCTTTGGCCGTTTCCTTGCTGAGGACAACATGATCGCAGGTGCTTTGTGGCACGAACTTGGTCTGCGACACGAACTCTCCTCAGATGTCGCTCGCAACGTCGTCGGAAATATGAAGTTCTCCGATTATGTGTGGCGCCGCGTCCGTTGGATAAGAGTGCGGAAACATATGGTTTTAGTGGCTACTTTACTCGAACCTTTCACAGAGTCCGTGATGCTATGCCTCATCGGCCTGTTGAGTGTCAAGTACTTACTACGGATGCCATCATGGATTTTTGTTCCTTTACACTTCTCCCTTTGGCTGGCTGTTGATCTTGATGTCTACACGTCTATCTCAGGGTCTGGCATCCGGTCAGAAAGCACAGCATCGTTTATCACCGTATGGTTTGCAAGGGAGCTCCTTGCCTTTCCAATATGGCTTCTTGCCATAGTTGGCAGCGAAATTATCTGGCGGGGGAAGAGGTATCAAGTCCTGGCAAATGGAGAGGCAAGGATGTGTTCGGACTAGCATTTACTCCAATACACTGCTATAACAAAATCCATCATATAATTAGATACCGTGTAATGTTTTTCGTCTTCAAACATGTTGGTAGGCCTCATGTCGGTCCAGATCTCACACGGATAGCCCTTTGGCTTTACATTTTTGTGAGTTGATATTAGTGAATAGCTAAGATTGTACATACATATTAGTATTATAGTTAGTGCTAAGTATTGAGTAGATTAGGTAGAGTACATGAGTCCACTGGTGGATATAAGAACGTTCAATGTTCAGAGCATTAGTAATAGTTCAAGAGGAGAAAGAGCGTCCTGATACAGTGATACATCACTGATCGTGATCAGAAGTAGCGTCGTGTAGTCCACCAAGAGACTTGAATCGTGAGTTGCGTTGAACTCGATAGTTGTAAATCATGACAACCTCCTCGAAAAACGAGTCGGACCAATCTTGACATGCAGTCAAAGCAGAAGTTCGGAGGCGGACCTTGTCCCCGTCTTCGGTTTCGACAGGAATGGATTCACCAACTCGATTCTTTTGCCGTTCGTTCGAAAACCAATTTTTGACTTGCTTGTAAGCGCTAAGAACATCGTGAGTCGGCATTGATAAACGAGGTTACTAGATAAAGGCACCGACCGATTGATGATAATTGCAATTAACACCATCCATGATTCACACGGGTACATTGTAATCTCATCATAGACCATACGCAGCACAAGCAGTTGGCGTTCGTTAACGGGTGAGTTGTCGAGGGATTTGATTTTGATGGCTTTCTCCAGCAGTTCCTTTCGCCTCGTTTTCATCTGCAACCTGCCCTTGAGATGGTTTTCGGTTGTTTTGCGTGTTCGCCTGACTGCTTTGTGGCGTATGAAAGGGACAAAGCTCGGGTCTGGCTGCGAGATATTGATTGAATAGTTTGACTGTTTCAGGGCCCTATGCCTCAAATCCCGCGGATTATCTGGAGTTTCGCAAGGAATGTGAAGGGAGGCTACGTCCTGCAGAAAAGTGCAGGTCGAAGCGGAGGAGAGAGATCGAGTGGAAGAAGGCGACGATGAGCGGTGCGACGTAGAAGGGGAGAAAGTGCTGGACTCGACGCTAGAGACGACATTTGCAAGAAAGTGCAGCGGGTTGGAATGAGTGGCACTTGTGGCAGTAGTCATAATTTATATCGTGAAGAGTAAGGAATGTAAAAGAAAGGGCGACTAGCGCATAGAACAGACAAGAAAGCAAGGAATGTGGGCCAACAGAGGGCAGGAACGAGAAAAGAGGGCGTCTGATATCTGACGTGAATATAAAGGAGCAGAAATGTCACAGCGGTGTCTAATCATGTTGATTCTTATAATTGTCATATCCAATTTACGCGCTTTGCCGGTATTGTTCTTGTCCGCTTTTAGAACACCGGTGATGCAGTCCACCACCCATCGTAAACCTTGTCCATCTCTTGACAACGCTCACAATACCCATCTCACCTCCCACTCTATGCACTCTTAGTCTTCGCTTCGACCCCCTTTTGTCTTTGTCCTTATGGCGGATCAACGCCAAAGAATCATCTCCTCCGTCTTCTCCAGGCGCAATGCCGAGGGCAATTTAGAAGAGACATACGTTTCTCATATCAAGATCTGGGAAGATGCGGGCCCAGAAGGCGGTGGACGGAAACCAAGATATATCCTTCTTTCTCGTGAGTCTGATTTCTGCTGGCGCAGAGGTCTGCAATTGAAATCTTTGCATTGCAGAGGCTAGCAATGGATCCGGCTTTCTGCATAAGTCCAAGAAGAATACGAATGATACTTTCTCGGTGGGTAAAACTTGGAGACTGGCAGAACTTCGCAGAATTGAGCTCGTGAATGTGAGTTCCCTCAGTTCCCACATATCTAAGTTTACTGATTGACAGTAGCCATTTGCGTTCAATTTGACACTTGCCAGAACGTACAGATGGCAAACTGAGAACCAAGAGGATCAAGCCAGCTTTATTGAAGCCTTAGTACGGCTATTCCGCACTGTCGCTGGCCCTCAAGCCCCTCTGCAATTGGATGGAGTGTCAGATGTTGATGCAACAGCACCTGCAGGTGGGCTCTACTATGGTTCATCTCAGCCTATCCGCGCTAATACACCCCAAGGTAATAATGAAAGTTTCCAAAGGACCTCGAGACGGCCTGCGCGAACTCCTTCACCTACGGGAACTCCGCAGCGCCCTCCACGCACGCAGCCTACACGAGTTCAGAATATGACTGAAGCCTCACAACGTAACACTTCGCCTGCGCAGGTAGCCAATGTTCGTAGTTTGAACGGCGTTTCGCGTTCGGGCTCTCCTGCTGGATCCAATCGCGAACGGAGGCCCCCTTCTATAACAGTGCCCACACCTCCTGTTGCACCACTATCTTACCAACGACTTTCGAATCAAACGAATGGATCATCTGCTCGGATTCCTTCGGCCAATTTTGATCCAATGTCTTCACGGTCAGCCGCATGCTATCACAGCAATCAATACTCACTGATATCTCTATCAGCATACCACCAGAAACTTTGAACAGAACGCTGGCTCAAGATCGTACTAATAATGCATCTCCCCTACCCTCTTCAAGATCAAGAATAGGTACATCTAGGGCAGAAAACGTTTCATCGACATCAGCAACAGAAGCCAATAATCTACGGAGGGACCAAAATGCTCGAATATCTTACTTTGATCCTGCTAACCAAGCAACACTAGACCGATTAATTCTTTCAGATGCTCAAGCAGAGGGTGACGGTGAAGAAGAGAATGCCCAAGCGACATTGGTCAACGTTGAAGAAATGATAGAAGGATATGAATGGGCAAGTGATGATGTCGTCGGGAAGAAGATGACAAGAGGCGCTGTGGATATGATAGAAGCTCGACTGCTAGACGAATTGAATGCACTCGAAAAGGTGAAATTACACGCACACCAATTGAACACATTACTGATCTTCGTACAGGCAAACATACATTCGTTTCTTGAATCTGATGACCGAGTCGGTGTGGTAATGAAATTTATGGACGACGCCCTCGCAGAGCTTGATAATATGGATAGCCTCATTTCCACATACAAGATCTGCCTCAATGTAAGTCCCGCTCACGGTGATATATGTGTTTGCATAGTTAAGCAAACGTGTAGGCCGTCAACGATGATATATCTTACATTCAATCCCAAAATCGTGGTCTGCAAGTACAGAATCAAAACCAACGTGCTCTTTTGGCCGAACTCCAAAATCTTTTGGTCAGTCTATTCATGTCCATGTCATACTGAAACTTCAATGACTCATTGTGAAAATAGCGAACAGTACATGTAGATCAAGAAGCGTTAGCAACACTGACCCAAGAATCTCTCGAAAAGACACCAAGCATCACCCGATTGGAAGAAGCAGCCGTCCAGTTATACAAAGCTCTGCAGGCAGGGCGAGATACAGGTCAGTGCCTGTTAACGAAATATGAACACCCGGTCTCATGCAGATACTATTCAGATATGGCCGCTACTATGGAGCGGCTGCAGGAATATCGTACCTATAACTCCCAATTTTGTAAGCGGGTGTTCGATTTCCTGTCCATAATGGTCGTCGCTCGGGTAAGAGAAAAGTTATGTTCAATTTGTATACAGTTCTAAACATATCATTAGTCAAAAATGCTTCTAGGTGATACTTCAGGCCTAACAAAATCGCCTGCCGGACCCCGCCCAACGGCCCTGCTACATGACGAGCTCGAAGCTTATCTCAGTCGATATATAGGTCTTCTGCTTTACATGCGGGAGTTAGATGAGATGATCTATAGCAAACTATGTGCAGTAAGTGACGTTATATCCATATCAATTGTTCCATAGCTTATTTGATTATTCGGGGAACAGGTGTATTTCTCTTCAGCTAGTGACCTGCACAACATACAGATGAAAGCTTTACTCTCTGCACACTTGGACCTTGTAAAAAAGGTCGCCGACGATGAGTTGGACCAAGGCGAGTGTTTCATTTACTCGGTCGTACTAATACTAATATTACTGATGATCATCAATCAAAACAATAGGGTTTGGAACCATTTCTACTCCTCTTGCTTCTAAGGGAGCAGCCAGTATGCGCCGCGCAGGCACTATCATACGTTCCCCGATAGAGAGCAGGCAGCGAGATAGAGAAAAGCAAGTCCAAGAGGGTGATATGCGAGCATCAGAAGTAAGAACTTGGTACATATCGTTTGGCTTCACTTATTTACACTGTTTCAGGTTTTCGGTCTCTTTTTGGAGCAACTTGCAAATTTGATATACCGTGAAGACACCTTCGTCACTGAATTCCTCCAGATCAACGACTCAGCATTCACGTTCGCCGATTATATGGGATTGGACAACTATTTCCGTAGACAAGCAGCTCGATCAGCATCGCTAAGCCAGAATACTACGAAACTCATTCGGGGAGCGCTGGATCTTATTTTCGGCTTCCTACCAGCAGAATTGAAGTCCTGGCTCGATGCTGCTCTTGCCAAGGATAGTATGTAAGTGTAATTACGTCTAACGTTTGACCAATACTTACCAAATGCTTACTATCTCAGGGAAATAATAGGGATCTTAGCATTTCTAGAACGATATATGCTAGAAGCCGAGGAAAGAGGAAATCCATTCGTAATTAATCTTCTTGAGAAGCAACATTCAAGGCTAAAGGTTACCTTTGAGCGGCATATCGTAAGTCGTTACAATCGCATTTGTCGTCTTCACTCATGAGTACTCAAACTTTGAATTTCAGAGTGAACAACTTAAAGGCATTGAGCGTACCAAACTATCCAGCAAGAAACGCAAAGGTGTCGCGCACTTTGTGAAGTATTTTTCCGCATATACCGCCCGTGTTGAGAATCAGCTCATCGGGGCAAATAACCTCGAGATACGCGTTAGCGTCGATGCTGCTTACGAGAAGATTGTACAGTCAATGTTCGACTCATTGAAGCAGATTGCCAAGTTGGAAGGAGAGGGCGAGGACAAAGGACAATTGAACTATCACGTCATCCTCATCGGCGAGTTCTCTTGGGTTGTTTTACCCTACCCATTGCCTGGCTGATGACATTCACAGAGAACATGCATTACTTTATTTCGGAAATCTCGCAAATGGACGTTCCTTCGTTGAATGCTTCCACTCGCCGGGCTCAGGCCATATATGACGAAAATGTTGCAGCATACATCAAGATAGTGTTCCGCAGACCATTTGGAAAGATCATTGTAAGCACTCTACTCCACAACAACGTACAAGATATTCACTTTCTACGTTAGGATTTCTTCGACGCTCTTGATCGTGTCACAAAAGGCTCCAACACAGTAGAATTGACGTCTAACAGTAACTTCAACAAGGCGGCGTTAAAGAAAGTTGTCAAAGACTACAACAGCAAGGATATACGCAAGTATATCGACGCCCTTGCAAAGCGGGTTGAAAAACACTTCACAGATGCAGAGAAGGCCACTGCCGATGACAACGGTGTCGCTTCCGGTAAAGTGCTAATTGGCGTATGGAATTCTTGCGAAGAGGAACTCGTCAAGTTGACCGAAACGTGGGCGTCACGTATATCCCAGTGGTATGGTGATAGTGGCGTTACACTAGAATACACGCCTACCGAAGTCGAGTCTTCTTTCCGCAGACAGAAGTTTGGATCATGATGTGGATGTAATGTATAGGATTTTAGAGACATCATATTCATGATCAAAGTTACCTTTCGCAAGAATCGGCGTGTTATGCGTAGATTCATTCAAAGAGTAAATGACATTGACAATCATGTTAACGTTCTGAGAGCGATCACGCCCACAGTCTGTCCGAAGTCTCATTTATGTACTTATATCTGCTTGCTCAAATACCCCGCTTGACACTAGATGCATTGAACAACAAAGTATGTTATGTGTTGCGACATCGAGAAGGATAACGATATTTGAACGTGTTTTTGGACAAGGCGGTGCACCGCGCCAGACTATCGGTCATTTGTCCGCATCACTCGTAATGCTGAGGGACGGGGAACGACGGAGCTTGTGGTTCCTCAGAACGCGAGTTGACAGAGGTACTGCTATTGTGACGCGACGCGGCCAGGGAAGGTGGTGGATTGGCGGCAGCCGTCGGCTTCAAGATGTTCACAACGTTCGAAAGTAGCCACGAGAATTGGGGAGGGACAGACCCCGAGGCAGCATTCTGTGATTGGACTTGGCCTCCCATTTTGGTCCAGACGAACTCCCAAATAGTCGCCAATTTCCCCTGGACAAAGGTCACGACATTACGCTGTATGGACATAATCCCAGCGTCAAGATCGGCTTCGTTCCGTGAGAGAAACGGTTGGAGATACGTGGTGTAGACGTAGGTTGAACCCTGGGGAGGTGTACAAACCATGAGGACGAGCAAAGAAGCGAGAACATTAAAAAGAGATATGCACCTGAGTCTGCGGCAGTGACAGGTAAAGGAGGAAGATCGTCTTTATTTCCCAGTAGAACGGCAGCCTGGATACGGTAAAAGTCAATATAACATCGCATATGAGTATGGGATACTTGCCAGCTGACCGTCCATTCTGCGACATATTCAAACGCCATAAACACGCCAATCACCGCCCAGTACATAGACCATCTTTGGATGTCAGGCTCGGAGAGGGGACGGCGCGACAGGGCCTTGTACGTGGCAAAGCAGGGCAGGAGAAATGCGAACCAGGCGCTGGACAGACGGTGAGGAATGGCGTTTGGCGGAAAGACGAATAAAATACCTGAGTAGACGAGAGAGAGTAGACATGAACATTTGGAAATGGCTTGCATGGATTTACATTGGAAGCCGGATAACAGCTGTTGCTTGGTCATATTTGCAGCCGCGATGAGCCCCTGGAATTGGAAATTGTCCATTACTTGTCCACCCATCTTCCCCCGCATCCACTCCTCCTCCCATCCCGGCCCCCTCGTCCCACCGTCGAAGCGTGATGGAGCCCGTCTCCGCAACTAGCCCCATCATCAAGAAGCAGGAGGATGATGAGAAGAGCGAGAAACGCGACATCAAGCCCGTCCCAAAGACTCTCAACCGAGTGCCCCGTAAGTTCAGCTCCCGCTCTCGCTGCTCTCAGCTTTCCTGATCCCGCTGCCTTTGCTCTCAAGGTGCTTGTGTGCGTTGTCTCGCGTGTTCGCCTTGCCTTTCTCTGTCTTATCATTAAATCGTTGCAGAATGCATGTCGCAAACAGAAGATGCGATGCGAGGGAGCTGACAATCCCCCTTGCAAACGCTGTAGGAATACTGGGCTAGAATGCCTCTTCGAAAAGCCTTCCAGAGAAGCTACCCTTACAGGAGAAGCCGGCCTAGAGTGAGTTTTCGTACTGGCCATGACAGGAAGGCATCGCTAAATATATTACAGACGCATCCGCAGCCTGGAAGCACATGTTGCTGAAATCCGACACACACAAACGACCATTTCGAACACGCTTTCAGAACTCGTCAATCAACTACGTGCTGGAGGATTAAACGCTCGTTCCCCCTCTGTATATCCTATACAACAGTCTCCCAGCTTGAATTCTCCATCTGCATCGACGCCAACTGTCAGTCATCAACATGCTTCCCCGGTCAATAGTTCCGTCGCTCCGCAACAACCTGGGATCGTTGTTGCCCCATCTCGTCAGAGGATGCCTTTGCCTAATCCCGCCTACGCTAGTTCCTCTGGAGGGAAGCCTGCCCAATACTCTGCCGAAGAAGCGCAATCATCGCATGTGTCGCCAAGTTATGGGAATTATCCCTTGACCCCTCAAAGTTTCAACGGTCAACCCCATCCTAGTCCAAGCTCTAGTCTTCCCCCTTTTTCAAGCCTGCAAACTATGGGCCCTCCTACTCAGCCCAGCAATATTTCATCTGTCCGTTATCAAGCGCCGGATGCAGGCCAATTAAGATCGAGCAAACAAGCTTCTGGATCAAAGAGACAGGCTCCTACTTCATCGAATCTAACAAGTGCAGACTCGTCAGACTTCGACGATGATGATGGGGGTGACTTGCCTGCATCCGGACTAGTAGCACCTTGGGAAGTATTGCGAGGCTTAGCAGACGTGGCTATCGAACGGGCGGCAAAAGTAATTAATCTTCATATTGAGCAGTTACAATGCTGATGATTACGTCTTTTTATCAGGAAAATGGTGATAGCAGCGAACCTCACAGCCGAACACGGACGCCTTCGCCCGAACGCCAGTCGCGGAACAGGAAACGGCGAAAATTGAACAAGCTTCCCGCAGGATTGTCGTACCAAGATGGTGACTAGGATGTCTATTCGATATCTCCCATTTCCTCATACTTCTTTCGTGACAGTTGTTACAAAGGGCATAATTACTGAGGCAGAGGCGCGGGAGCTGTTCAAGATGTAAGGAAAATTGTCATTTTTGTCGTTATTCGGCACGCTTACCTTTCTTATTAGTTTTTATAATGGATGTTCTACCTTCCTGTTAGTTCTCGCTATGCATTCCGACGCGCTCGCTAATTAAATACTGTTGTCAAAGGCCCGTATTTGATGCGATAGTTGATACGTACGATGCGTTACATGAGAGGTCTCCTTTCGCTGTCAATGCTATTTGCATGGTCGCAGCTCGTGTTCGTGATGGCGGAGGTGAGTTAACTACTATAATCATATGAAACCTTTCTCATTCTCTATATAGGAAAAATGAGCGAAGTCCACCGTAAATGTCTGGAAGAGGTCCAAGCTATCTCATCAGCAACCTTATTTGCACCGGTGCATCGAATTGAAGCAGTTCAATCTATGAGTAAGACGATAAAATTGTACAGCCTGACTTGTAATTAACCCTAGATCACAGTCCTTGTGTCTGGATGGTCCGACAATGGGTGGTTAAGCGGAGGCCATGCTGTAAGAATGGCGATGGAATTGTGTCGGTATTCGATTCTTTGTGATGCAAGTATCACATGACGAAGCTCATTTCTCTTTCTTTCGATAGCCCTCCACAAGGCTTGGCCAAAATTACTCAAACGCATAAATGCCAAGACGACCTCTAAAGTGGAAGATCGCAACCTTGTAATTGCTTCGAGAACTTGGTTTTGTCTCTATTTGTTTGAACATCAGTAAGTAAATTTCGATACGATATGAAGTCTTCCCTTGTATTGACATTATCTCTAGGCTATCATATGGAACAGGTCGTCCTGCGGTACTCAAAGATGACGAAAGTATCCATGGATGTGGCCATTTTTTGACCCATGATCTTGCCACTGAGGACGATAGAAGATTGGTGTCTACGGTGGAGCTTATCTTCATTCGGGAGCGAGTTCACAATGCCCTTTCTCCCCTGGAGGGGCCTGTACGGCCGGAGCACTTCGAAGAATTGCACAGGGCAGATATCGACTTCAGGCATTGGTATGCAAAGTGGGATGTAACATTTTCAGAGAAATATGAAGATGCTGGTAAGCTTCGCGTTTGACCGCTCAACATCCATTCTGAACACCCCAAAAAAATTCTAGCATTCTATCGGCAAAGCTTGCAAATTCAACATCTTCATGCAGAACTGTTCCACAACGCCACGGCTCTGAGAGATATCATTGGGCCGGATGACGTTGAACATATGCCAGTCACCCAGAGACAACTTGCCCTCCGGTCTATAAAAATTGCTCGACAAGGTCTCAACATCACTGTCAATTCTCCGGCGTATAGACGGGGAATGATGTATGGTGCGCTCATTTTTCTTTACTTGTATCTCCAAGTATCATATATCTCATTGTTTTGTAAACAGCTGTTCATTATACCCATGCAACAGCAACATTTGCTGCGTCATTCCTCCTTCGTCTTGCTCGTCTTTTGTATGCCCATACTTTGTTTCATTGTCGAATAGTTCTAACTTGACTTACGTACGATACAGCCCTACAGACTGCGATATCAACGAGGTTCGCGCCCAAGTTGAGCAACTTGCAACCCTTATGTCAGAAAGTAAGTTTCCCTTCATGTTTTTCTCAAACTTTGCTTATCAAATATAAACATCAGTACCTGGGAAACGTTATGCGCTGACATTACAATTAATGTTGAAAAAATCAAAGCGGAAAAAATCAAATTCGTCACGCTCACCGAAGACTTTGCGTGACCCTCAACGATCTGTTCCCATGGCTATCGACCACCCTGCCAACTATGGACACGCTTCGGACCATATGTTAACTGAGCCCTTTTCACCAAGCTATGAGTCGAACGGATTCACAACGCAGGACGCTCCCAACGCACCAATGAATCCAATGTCCCAGCATTATAACCATGGTCCCCAAGCAAACTTTACCGATGCAGAGCAAATATGGCGGGGCATTGAACAAACTAACACCAGCGACCTGCCCGTGTGGATTTCTGACCAAAGTCTTGGTGGTCAAACCTTTTCTCAGCATGGAATGGACGCCTTCATCATGCCCGATTACCTTCCTGCACCTCAACAAATTTGGTGATACCTCAACTTCTATGGTCAAGTTACCGTACCCGTCTTTTTCCTAATTTATCGGAGGATGGGGTGTATATCTTGCATCTTATGCTTTGCTCAATGTTTTTGTAAGTACATGTGTGGATTCATACCCTTTTTTGTCAGTGCTTTCGTTTGCAAATTATGTCCAAATGTATCTTACTGTCTTGTTATGAACCACAACGTCGTCTGTACTATTGACATATTATCTTGTTATGAATGTCATGTACTTTGAAACGCCTGAAACGCCAAGTACTCAAATAGGTATCCGAGAATTTGTAAGTAAGGTGGTAAGCCTCACATTGGAGCGGGTTGGATGCAAATAACGTGCGTAATTAGGTGTACTTGATTGTGTGACGAATATCATTATGAGTCTGCCTCCTTTTCTAACACCTCTAGCACGCCCTGCAAGCAGCACACCGAGCTTGACCTCTCGCAATGCACAATTCACTCATAATGGCTCTCGGGGATCATCTCAAGTGCTCTGGTGGCCGACATTGAGCGAAGCAGATCCTGACACCCTTTTGTTCTTCATTCCTGGTAAGTTCTCGTTACAACAGGTTACAACGGACATGTAGCTAATCTGCTGGCAGGTAACCCAGGGCTTGCAGACTTTTACATCCCATTTCTTTCCGCGATTCATACGCAACAATTGTCGCGGAACTTTGCTATCATTGCTAAAGCTCATGTGGGCCATTACCCTGGCGAAATCGAAGGGACTACGGTGTATCGCCCTGAAGAAAGCTTAACCTTGCAAATACAAGCATCAGTAGAATTATTGGAGGTTGCTATCAAATCTTACAAGAACAAACCGCGTATCATTGTGGTTGGCCACAGCGTTGGGGCATGGATATCATTACAGGTACTGAATTTTGTTAGTTCACAAAAGCTTAAATCTGATATATTTTACTGAAGGTTCTGAAAGCTTTGCCTGACAAGATCACGGCGACTTTCTTGCTCTTCCCAACAATAAGTAACATTGCCAGTACCCCCAATGGCAAGGTTCTATTCGTAAGTGGTGGGGTGTGTCTTAACGTATGGACGATGTACCAATAATGCTTTAGCCTATCTTCTTTCCTGTCTCTAGGTCCATTCTGTCTTCACTGTCAATATTAGCGAAGTACCTCCCCACCCGATTACTTTCTGCGGTATTCCATTCCTGGCCTCAAAATCAGATACAGGTGCTTCAAGAATTTATTTCCTGTGGAAGCAGCATCGCTGCTTCGTTAACCATGGCCCAGGAGGAGATGAAGACCATCCGCAATCTAGACACAGTGCTTTTGGAAGAGCACAAGGATAAAATGTATCTTTACTTTGCAGAATCAGACAGCTGGGTTGGCAAAGAAAGAGAGAATATTCTCCGCAGCGTCGACCTCAACAATGAACCCACTAGACTTGTTCACGGGCAGAGAGGTGTCCCACATGCTTTTTGCATTAGTGAGTCCGATCTAAAGCACAACGTGTTAATTCTAATCGTAACTTTGATTCGGAAGATCACAGTGATGTTGTTGCAGAGGCATGTTGCTCCTGGATTGATATGATTACGAAAATACACCCTTCGACAATCGTCAATACACCGCGCGGGGCAAAACTATCTGGAAAATGAAACCACAGTTCAATTAATTGTCGATCCTTGTCATAGCACACTGGTACTGGTGGATCTCAGATGTCTGATGTATGCTCGATCATTGTACCCCTGCGCTTTCCTCAGGTTTTCGAGTAGTCGTAGGCAACTTGGGGGCCCCAGAAGGAAAATTTGCCAAAAATATACGACGCTTATTTGACGCTTATCGCAAAAAAGTTTGATGATTTGGTGAATTCAAAAGCTTGCAAACTTGAATATTTCATCGTTATTGCTGTAGACGCGCTGTCAGGCCTCAGGCGCAGTCTATTTTTTTTTAAAATATTACGGTAGACGCTTTTCTTTTTTTGGCGCGCCTTTATATTGGTAGTTCTTTACGTAAGCAGGTTCAATTGCCATTCAGGCGCGTCTTTCCTGAATTCCAACCCACTACGTTGTTGGTGGACTTGCCATGTCAACGGGACACCAGGACGATTCTGATTTCGACGATGTGCGAACACGCGAACCCTCCTCCTCCAGTTCTCGATACCCGTCTAAAGTTCCTCCAGTGGCATCGAAGTCAGTCAAAGCGCTATTGCCATCACGAAATCGGGTCTATGTCGAAGCTCCCGTGCTACGCGCATCGCAGAAGCAACAGTACAAACCTACCAAGGAAACTTCTTTGAATGGCAATGCAGGACTACTCCTAGACGAAGTCATTGGCGAATATGAACAGGATGATGAACATTATTATTTTGCAAGATACGCTGGTGGCATCGCGCGTAAAGTACGTGCCTGGCATCCTCTCTACGCGTTTACAGATCCAAAACTTAAGCCTGACGATATTTCGCGTCTTGTACAGTTTCCCGCAATACCCTTTCGCAATCTACACAAGGACCTGGTAGCCGTATACGGTACGCTGTTGTCGTCAATAATGCGAGTTTCTTGACTAATGCTCGCTACAGAGAAGAAGAAATTATCTGGAACTCTTGCACCTTTCGATCCCAGTGCAAGTTACATACATCCTCTATCTCGCATCACGGTAAAGATCAGAATCAGCAGTGACCGAAGATCACGAGCTAGTCAGTCTATGGAGCCAGAATATGTTCCCGATTCTGAAGAAGAGGTACAGTCAACTGGCGAAGATTCAGTCGAGGAAATCGAATCCGAGGAGGATGAGGATGAAGACTTCGACGGAGCGCATACGCGAGTGCAGCCTAGAAGAGCAGCACGCGCCAATACGCGGAAGGAACTTCCCTTCAGTCCAAAGAAATCTCGCCAGGTCAACGTACTTGTTTCCAGTGGCGAAGAATCTGATCCTGAGAGTGGATCCAACAGACGATCCCGCTCTGTGAGAAGGTCAACGCGAAACAGGAAGACGACTACGATTGTGATCGACTCCGATGCTGATAGTTATATTGATGAGGATGAGGATGATGAGGCCGAGGACGATGACGAGGAGGACGACGCCTATATGAGGAAGGGGAAACAAAATAAAGCTAATAAAAACAAAAACAAGAGGTCTCATCGACCCAAATCTGCACAACCTATGTATGGCCGCTTTCGTGATATTTCGACTCTGGACGAAGATCCGTTTTCAGATGAAGAAACAGAATTATTGAGGCGCCATCGCGATATTTGTGAAAAATGTCATTTGGGCCCATCCCACAAGCTTCTCGCTGCATACAAGAAAAGATCGAAGAAGAAAGGGAAGAAGAGGAAACGCAATACGGACGATGAGTTCGAAGAATCGGATGACGAGGAAAAATACAACCAGATGGGCGGATGGGTTCAGTGGTAAAGTGTGCCTCCCTGGGTAGTCAAGGTCCAAGGCTAATTTGTCTACATGTCTGTAGCCTGCGATGTCCAGTCAGTGCCCATTGGAGATGCCTCGCATCAACTCAGCGGGATGAGGTCCTTAGAGCAGCAAAAGAAAGGGACAAAAATCTGTGGGAGGCAAATCAAGGCAGTGCGGATTATTCTTCAGAACCCCCGAAGAAACGTAGTGCACTTGGAATTGACCAAGTCACAGAGTTTATTTGTGGTGAGCATCATCTCACTACCTTTTTAGCTAGCTACTGCTGAAGCTTTGAACAGGTGCATGCACGCGTGGTGGAATTTGCATGGGTTGTATGGAAACAGCTTTAGTGCCGGATTTATCTCGTACGAAGATTGCGGATGCACGACCAAATTCACGAATGTCGGATTCTGAGGACATCATCATGAAAGACGAAACGTCAGCAGTATCAGAACCTGTCCGTTCTTTAGCCCGCGAACTTCTCTTTCGTTGCTTTACCTGCAAGCGTCTCGCTCACTATCGTCACTTGACTTTGCCTCCGAGTCATGGGGGAGACCGAGACTCTGATATTGCAGATATTGCAGCACACTATCAACAAACGAAGAATTGGCTCTGTTCGGATTGCTCATCTTTCGGGTACGACCTGGACAGGATAATCGCTTGGCGTCCATATCCTCCGAATGCCAAAGAACCTACATTGAAGCCTGGTCAAATACCTGACTATAAGACATTGCTTCCTAGAGAATACCTAGTCAAATGGGTTGGCAGGAGCTACCGTCGCCTTCAATGGGTTCCTCACATGTGGCTTGTGTCAACAAATAATGCAAAGTTGAAGAACTTTATCTCTGGTGGGACGAAAGTGGAACTGTTAAAACAACCCGTTGAACTGCAGGACGATGAAATGGATGTCGATGACAGCAGTCACGGTGTTCTATTTGAAAAAATTGAGGAGTCGCGGCCACTGTCTGTCAAACCAGAAGAAACGTCTACATATGATGCTCTGCCGGATGCAGAACGCAGGATCCCCACTCCTTGGAAGACTGTTGATCGTATTCTTGACGTGTTGTTGTGGCGCCCGCCTGCAAATAAATTGGCTCCTAAACTAAAACGTAAGAAAGCCATTGCTATCATGAGCGAAGGTGAAGACGACAACGGGAAGGACAAAACCGACCGTCCACCTGCTCACATCTTCGAGAAGGGTGAACAACCTCCCAGTCATCTGACGGAAACGTTAGATGAATGGGAAAATGATCACGATCTTCTCAAGGTGGACGATATTGGTTCAGTAGTTTGGGCTTTCATAAAGTGGGATGGCCTAGGTTATGACGAGGGTGAGGTTATGTGTATTTTAAATTTCCACAAGACGCTGATACCTTTTTTTTTTCAGCAACTTGGGATACACCCCCAAGACCAGGAGAACCCGGCTACACAGCATTCAAAAAAGCCTTCGAAAGATTTTTTCATGCTCAGACTGTTTTCGTTCCAAAGCAAACAAAATCATACTGGGAGACTTTTGACAATCGCAAAAAGGACGAATACGGAAAGAGGCATGCTCTCGATACGGCAGACGATTTGGAATTAGGACAAGCACCCAATCTGAAACTCATGTCATTCCAGGTTTGTTTCGCTTCTCGTGTCTGTACAGGTGCTGCATGTTTACTCAGTCAAGGTTGATGGTTTCAACTGGCTCTGCAACAATTGGTGGAATCACCAACATTGTATTCTGGCTGATGAAATGGGACTTGTACGTATTAGTAAGATACTCGTGAATTACTTTGTTAAGTGTGGCACTTTTCTACAGGGTAAAACGGTCCAAATCGTCACTTTTTTGGGAAATATTGCGGCAAACTGGAGCGCTTTTCCTGCTCTGGTTGTCGTCCCTAATTCAACCATTACAAATTGGGTCAGAGAATTTGAACGGTGGGCTCCCCACTTGCGAGTAGTTCCGTTCAGTGGCGAAAAATCGTCCCGCGACGTGGTAAAGACCTTTGAACTGTTTCATAAATCGCCTCCGGCAGGCAATACAAAAACCAAATTCCACGTCCTCGTCACGACATACGAGACGTTGACCAACGCTAAGGAGTTTACTCCCGTCTTCAAAAACCAACCGCGCTGGGAGGTCAGTAAAATATCGGTATATTCGTGTCATAGATTAACAGGATCAATAGGTTCTGGTTGTTGACGAAGGTCAAAGACGTGAGTTACATTTTGGTGGACAAAATCCCTTCTATTAAACTTCTCTCTACAATTCAGTGAAAAGCGACGCAAGTTTGTTATTCAAGAAACTCAACGAGTTAAATACGGCACATCGGATTATTATGACCGGCGTAAGGAATCTCATCATACTGTGCCCTACAGACAAAGCTAATTTACTATCGGTAGACTCCCCTGAATAACAATATGCGAGAGTTGTTCAATCTTATGAACTTCTTGGATCCTGAGAACTGGCGCGATCTTGAAGCGTTGGAAAAACAGCACGAAGTGCTAGATGAAGAACTCGTCAAGCAGTTGCATACTAGACTTCGGCCTTACTTCCTGCGGCGTATCAAGAGCGAAGTTCTTCAATTGCCTCCCAAGGTAAGGGAACAATATTTTCATCGAATTTCAATCATATTCAAGTACTACAACAGAACGAAGTCATTGTTCCTATATCTATGGCCCCACTTCAACGGGAAGTATATCGGTCGATTTTGAGTGAGTGCTTGATTCCGCTTTCCTTCCTTGCATGCTTACCTTTCTAATGTAGGTCACAATTTAAATATCTTGAATGGCTTGTCACAACCCTCCAATGGGCAGAGTGGTCCTGGGAAATCGCGTATCAACAATGTGCTTATGCAACTACGAAAGTAAGATAGTCTACCATGCGTCAATTCCAGCCCTGCTAAAAGATAGTTACCGTCTTTCCAGATGTCTCCAACATCCTTACCTCTACGCTGAAGACATAGAACCACGTAATCTGGCACCGCAAGAGACACATGAAAAGCTTATCGATGCCAGTGGAAAGCTACGGTTCCTCAAAGCATTGCTCCCTAAGTTAAAGGACCGCGGCCACCGAGTTCTCCTTTTCAGTCAGGCAAGTTGTCCTAAACATCCACACCCTCCCATTCAAACTTCATATTACTAGTTCGTGATCGGGTTGAATGTAATCGAAGACTTTTTGCAAGGAGAAGGATATAAATTCCTTCGTCTAGTAAGTGCTTACTTTTACAAATGCGACATGTAATACTCATACCCAAAACCTTCCAGGACGGCAACACCGCAGGCAGCATGCGTCAGAAGGCGATGGACGAATACAATAAACCCGATTCAGAATACTTCATTTTCCTTTTGACTACTCGAGCAGGGGTAAGTCCTTTTATATTACTAGTCTATCTTGTTACTCATATTTATTCCAGGGTGTCGGAATCAATCTCTTTGTAAGTTAGAGGTGTTGGTCATTGCCTGCTTTTCTAATCTACTTTAGACTGCCGATACGGTCATTATCTACGACCCCGACTTTAATCCTCATCAGGTGCGTATGATCAACAGATACAACCAGAAGTATTGCTGATACACAATATTAGGATCTACAAGTAAGGATTTATTGACCTCAATGACAAATAGCTCATATATGTTACAGGCCATTGCTCGTGCTTATCGCTACGGTCAGACAAAGACCTGTTTAGTATTTAAACTTATGGTGAAGGACTCCGCGGAAGGTATATATAGCAGTATAAATTTCGCGCTATACTGACTTCTGTCCCAGAGCGTATCATGCAAATTGGGAAGAAGAAATTGGTTCTGGACCATCTCATTGTTCAAAAAATGGACGATGACGATGAAAATGGAGGAGAAAACGTGCAGTCTATCTTAACCTACGGAGCTCAAGCTATCTTCGATTCTGAACAGGAAGCCCGTGACATCACCTGTATATTCATTCTCTACATATATCTTAGCCCCCGCTAACGTTGCAAATGTCGTTAGATTCCGAACAAGATATTGACAAACTCATTGAGAAGACAGAGAAAGAGGCTGTTCAGGAGGCACCCAAGGCGGCAGGCGGGCTCACATTTTCCTTCGCAAAGATCTGGTCTGCAGATAAAGACGCACTGGAGGAAGTGGTAGAGGATGAGCAGAAGGATTCCTGGGCTCAAACTCTTCAAAAACTCAATATTGAACGCGAGAAACAACAGGAAAGAGAAATAGCTCAATCAGGCCGAGGTGCGCGACGCAAAGCTGCAGACATCGCGAAGGTATGTTTCTGACACGCGCCTGCGCATTTCTAATCATATTGGGGCCAGACCAAAATGCATATCAGTGCTGAAGGTTCTCGTACGGTTGAAACAAAACAGAAACAAGCCTCTAAATCCATTGATGGATCGGCATATTCTGGTTCAGAAAAAGGATCCAATGACAGCGACAGCGACATCAACATGGTTGATCAGGACTTCGTTCTGGAACAAGGCACAAATCTGCAGAAAGGCAAATCTAGGCAGCAGACTCCCGTCGACTATATCCCAGGTATCCGACCTGCGTGTGGCCTATGTGGACGTGTTCATGGCCCTAACGACTGCCCCATGACTGAGAGATCCGAAAATCTTGCAGAATTCCGTGAAATGCTCATCTTGCATGCTGACGACGAACCATGGGAAGATCGAGTAAGTTTCTGACATGCTTTCGAGAGAATTCAATTAGTAAGCTGATCTCAACGGTAGAGTTATGCAGTCCAATCAATCGACGAAATACTCCATCAAAGGGGGGATCTACATCTAATTGCCGGCCAACCTCTTCACCCCCTACCCAGACCTATTGTAGCTCCGCCTGCTCCGAAGAAGCCAAAAGCCCCTGGAGTTGCTACAATATCAAAGCCTGCCCAAACTCAGCAAGGACAGCAGGCTTCGTCATCTCAAACCAACGTGCAAAAGAATGCACCTCCGGTAGATCTAATGCCGCCACCTTGCCCGTTGTGTCGGCGAATTCATTCGTTGAATGATTGTCCCGTCGTTCTCGAAGGTTCTGCCAGGTAGACTTCTCACTGTCATATTCGCATTTTTCCTTGTTCAACGCCGTGTCTTTAGTATCTCCACCTGCATTAAAATTCTGGAGGAAAAGAACGACCCATCATTAGCGCCCACTCTCCTTAAATTGCGATGTCTCCTAGTGAATGCTAAAGCACGCGAAAGTATACCTAAAGTCAAATAGTCATTTTGTCACTTAAATGAATACCTTACTGTGCCTCAATTACTTGACCCAACCATATATTTTTTGTCCTATAACCCAACTTTCAAGTAGAAACGCTGTATATACTTATATATCAATTTGTTTGCTATAATTTAATTTTACTCTCCGTCAAACCATCGGGGAGACAAAAATTAATACTAGGACAAAATGTCTATCAAGCATTGTGTGGGTCCATATTCTACCTAGGGCATATAGCGAAGCCGTAATAACGTACATAAGGTACATACATCAGACCCATACATAAATGGATGGTCTTGGATTAGGTTGCCAAAATACAAGCTGTAAACGATAACTAGACACTCCTTCACAGATATAAAGGAGACAAAAAAAAAACTATACGAATCTAAATTGGTTTATAAAATAACTCAGGACCCATTGAAAAGCTGGTTCAGTTCTTCCATACGCCGCACTGCAAGATCTGCTTTGGTGAAATTTTGACCAAGTGTCATGTTGGCGAGCTCTGTTTTCTTCTTCTGTACTTCTAACAGTCGTGCTTCGATGGAGCCTTCGATGATAAACTTGACGGTGGTGACGGGACGTGTCTGGCCAAGACGATGCTGCAAAACAAGGTCAGGATTACGATGTCAATATTATAGGGAAGCATACAATTCGGTCGACTGCTTGATTTTCCACCGCTGGGTTCCTGGAATTGAACATCAGATAGCAATCTTGATAGGAACAAAAGAAGGGCGCACCAGTAAGGATCCATCAGGTAAACTCGTTGAGCAGCAGTGAGATTCAGACCCACACCGCCAGCCTTCAAACTGACAAGGAGAACTTCACACCCAGGGTCGTGCTTGAGGGCATCCATAGCGCGGGTTCGATCGTCACGTTTCATTGTTCCATCTAGTCTGTCGAAACGAATTCCTGCCGCCTCTAAAGCGTCCTCTATCCTGAAGCGAAGGTCAGATTCAACACACAGATCAAGAAAACAGTTAGTCACTTGTCGAGCATTGACGTCCATTGAGAGCTATGAGCCCATTAATCATTGGTTTGGTAGGGAAACAGAAAGAAAGACATACAAAACGACCGTTTTGACAATCCCGCTATCCGAAGACTTCCCGTTCTCTTCTACGATTTGAACTTCGGCATCATAATTCACAGAGTGAGGATTCAATCGCGAAAACTGTACCAGATCGCTCAACAGAGCCTTGACCTTGGTAGAGGGGTGGAAATTATCGAGACAAGCGCCTTTCTGTCGTTTTTCCCGTTTGGGTGGTTTCTTCTTCGTTTCAGGAGCCATGTCTGATTTAACTTCGTATGAATCCGATGGACAAAGGCCGGTCTGGCATGCAGAACAGGAGCGTCGAATTTCGGGGGCTACGTTTGGCCATCCAGGACAAACTGAATTTCTGTAACATTCGATGCAGAAGAGATGCTGGCAGCGCGTCAAAACAGAGCGAGGGAGGTTAGGGCTATTGGCTCGTGTAGGTCCTCTAGAAGTCGTCCCCTTGGGGCGTCGCCCCCGTTTAGCTGCTGGGGCTGGTCCCTCGCTATCTATGCCGTCTCCGCCAAGTTCCGGCGCCAGGCAGAGTTCACAACCACATTCTACACATTGCGTTTGAGCAGACTCCTTCAAGATTGTAAAAATAGCCGCTGCACGAGCAGCACTGAAGCCCTCCCTTACGATTTCCGCAACGATTTCGTCGTAAGATGCTACTGCTGATTCCTGCCCGGGTTCCTTCCCCTCCACCAGTTCGAAATGGTCACATATTTGACGAAGGCGGAGAATTTTCTGTAAAATCCCGACATAATTCTTCATGACCTCGTTCTTCTGAGTCAAGTCGTTGAATTCAGCCTTGGACTCGGTGAAGAACCTATTGTAGATTTCCGTTTCTTGCTCATCGAATTTCAGATAGCGCAGCTCGTCGCGACGTGGTGGCAGCGCGAGAATCCTCTTCCCATCCGGAGCTTTGGTTTCCTTCGTTCGCCGAAGGGTGATGCATTTCATGATGGTCTGCAGTCGCGCAACGCCCAGCGGTTGTCCAAACTTGACTGGACCACCAATAAAGTCAGTCCAAGTGTTCTTATCGTTGAAAGGTTCAAGACGCAAAAACTTGATCAGGGCAAAGACGTCATCCAATTTGTTCTGCACAGGCGTGCCCGTCAGGCACAGGCGTCGATCTGCCATCAAATCGCAACAGGCACGGCTGGCCACAGTCCCAGTCTCTTTGATACAACTGTAAAAACGAAAAACGAAATTAACGACCAAAAAACTAGCGAATTGTAAAATAATTACTAACTGAGCTTCATCAAGAACAACCCGAAACCAATGAATACTTTGCAACGCGCTCGGGATTTCTGCCGGATTATTGGCTACAGCAAGCATGGATTTCTTTCTCTTGACTCCTGCTTTCTTCGGCTTTGGCAATCGCAAAATTTGGTTACCATGCTCATCCACCTCAACACCTCCCTGATCGCTTTCTGCACCCTCCTCCTCTTCGTCCTCAGGTGACAAGAGGCTCCGACTTTGTTTCGAAAACTCCGAGGCAAGCGTTGCGTATGTGGTTATCACAGCATCAAAATCAGCAAGAAATGGAGGGTCGGGTCGACGAGAATTGCCATGGTAGATGTAAACACGCAAAGGTCTTCCTTCCCGAACGCGTACTGGTTTATCATCCTCTTCGTTCTGCTGCTTCTTGTCCACCATCATAGTTTGTGCCGATGTGCTGCCCTGAGACGAAGGCAATGTACAGGCACCTCCGCTGCCTCCAATTACGGTAACTTCGCCTTTCCAATGTTCACGGAATTGATCTTCCCAATTCGAGACTGTAGATAATGGGCACACGATCAACGTGGCACGGCTCCTTGTTTTGATACGACATGACCTTGCATAGTCCGCCTCTAGTTTTTCTTGCAACTTTTCTGCCTTGGCCTTAGCCTTAGCTGACATATTGGAAGTACCGGGCTCGGCAACATCAGGCATGCCCCATACACTGCCAGCAAACTGCGCAGCACTTGGCGCTTCTTGCCGTGGCGGTGGCGGAGGAATAACCTCATTAGGAGATGCTGCAAAGGCTCTGGACGAATCGAGAGTGGCAGCTATTAAAGACACGCAAGTGATCGTTTTCCCGAGGCCCATCTGTGAGAATCGCGTCAAGCTTAAACCCCACAAATGACTATGGAACTGCCTACATCGTCCGCTAGAATTGCGCCTTTGGCTTCTCGTGGCGGCTCATGGACTTCGGCTTGGGTCACCAGATGCTTCCACGTAGCTCGATGAGTCATAGGATTGTAAAACTTATGCCATAGCGATGAAAAACCATCGGCACCGTATTTTTCTCGCTCCCGTTCCAACAAAAATGTCAGAGCCTTCTTCTGATGAGGATAAAGTTTGGTCGCGACCTCAGGCGCTTTATAGAGGTGTCAGTCGTCCAGAGTAGCAGAAAATAGATGGTTTCTACGCACATGGTTCTGTTTCCATTAATTCATCGCCGTCCTTCAAAGTCTTGAACAATTCATCCACTTGATTCCTTTGCACTTCCACACTCTTTGTTGACGAAGAAGCTGTTGTCCACCGTGAATGGTCTCGTGTCACAAGGGTGAGCGAATTCGAAGCGATGATGGGTCGGTTTTGTGAATCGAGTAGTTTGGAGTGTGGATTGAAATAGTGATAGTTTGATAATCGAGTATCGTAGTGTGATGGATGGCTAAGAATCAGATTTGACTGTCTGAGGTAGTTGCCGACGACGTCGATGTTGCCCTTTGGCGTATGGACAACCATTTGAAGAGGCAATATTGGGAGCTAAACGCGAAAAACAGTCAGCACACAGGGACTGCAATGAACATACTAACTCACATTTCCTGGCCCTTTCCTGATCTTCGCGTCAAGCCTGATTAAACCCTTGCTAAGCATTGGTCCTAGATAATCGGCGACCTTTTGCTCAACAACTCCAAAGATATCGCCTGCTATAGTCTCTCCATTGAAGCCTTTGGTAGAAGGCGTCTTGATATGAATAGTTTCTTTGCCTCCATGTTTCACCGCGTTATGGTCGTAATTCAGCCTAACCGTAGCCCATTCTGTTTCTGCAGGGTTTTGCGGCGTCAAGTACGCAACCTGATACAAGACCAACGCGGTTACAGTCAGCTGGCCGATGCATACAGGCGTTTTAGGTGGAAGCTCAGGTGGTAGTGGGGGCTGCGA
>QFFD01001811.1:0-14740 GCA_003314615.1 Pholiota microspora
CGTCGTCACAGGAAATACGGCGAGCGCCTTCCGAGAGTGGTACACTCTAGACCAAGTAGCGCAGAAGCGGGCGAAGAAAGACTTCATAACGTCTGCGTACCCTACTCTCACACCAGAATTTGGGTCTCTCGGAAGAATACTCGAATTGATGAGATTTTTGTTTTTTGACGGCTTTGTTGCCCGTCAAAATGCTTATCGATCTGCTCTTCAAATTGCTCCCCAAGGAGGCAACAAACAGCCTACCGATCTCACCGAAAATTCCGAGCCTGGCGAAGATTCTAACGAAGAGCTCATCGAAGGATCTGGGCTTGGCGGCGATACTGAGTTTGACCAAGAAACACTCGGGGGACATGTTAATTTTGACAAATTCGAAGCCGTAATAATTCTCGCCTTCTGAACTTCAAGTTTTATATGTCTTCAATAGTGGGTGCATCCCTATGTACTGTAATATATCTGAGTTTCTATTTCACTTGCTATGTGATATAATCTATCTTCGTCTGGGACCCCCCTTTTCGTCCCGCCTTGAATATTGCGCTCCTCCATACCTCAAACTCCTTGAAGGAGCATTCTATGGGGCATAATAAACCTCTATCTTGTTTCGTGGCCAGATGAGTGCAATGAAGAGTTAGGAAAACGCCTGGATGTCACTTTCGCCGAGGTGTGCCGCGTCGGAGACCAATTTCTACATAGGTAGCGGTATGACCCATTACAGCTGTTTTCATAACGATAGGCCGGATTTTTAAAAATAGACATACAGACGGACCTTGAAATTTGATGTCCGCCATGAGCATGTCTGGGCGGCAATCCGGGAGGAAAGACAGAGAACATAGGATGAGCCGTATGGCCTCCTCGCGTGTCCCATATTGGAAATCCTGGCTATTTCCAATCTCTGTGAAGGGCATTGGATACTCGAGGGGAGTTTGTTGGTCCATTAGATTATGGATAGTGCCCAGCTATATTGACTTTGAAAGATTAGAGGTAAATTATCTTATACTTTGTTTTTTTTTGAGCATAGCTACAATATTTCTGCATGTTAACTAGTGATTTTTCTCTTATTTTTGTTATGATTTAATGGTAGTATCATTCAACAAAGTTGCAGGCAGCATTGAGGATGAGTCCAGTCCAACTAGTGCTTCAGACATACTTATAGCAGACAACAAATTTCAAAGTCCATCTGTATGTCTATTTTTAAAAATATGGCCTATTGTTACAAAAACAGCTGTAACAACAATCATTCAACAATGAGACAGATGGATAGATAGTATGTACTCAAGCATATAATAGGCAACTATACTGAAACCTCTTATATACACGAGTATTCTAAGAAATAGCTAAGCATATCATTTAGAAGCTGATATAGCTTATGATTTTCCTTGCAGGTACTTAAACCAATAGCTGCTGACTCAATGTCTTGATTAACAAAATTAGGGAATCCCAGCCAAGTATACTATCTGACTTGATCCCAATCTCAGATGCTCGAGAAATGAGGAAGATCCTTGAGACTGACACTCTCTAGATATGCTAGGCACCCATACAACTATCTATCAAGTGTATATGTAATCTTTGCAGGTAAGGTAAGGACTTCACATTTCTTGGTAATCTGCTTGATGTGTGAGTGCCAAAACATAGTCACAGAGCAGGATTGGGTAAATTTCCTAATCAATCAAGCACCTGCAGCTGTTATTGCAAATTCCTACAGTTGAACTTCTCATAACCCATACCCCTCAGTGGAATCCCCAGGCTATGGGTCATTGGGGGTTATGGGTTAGGTGAGGATAGCTAAAAATAGACATATAAAAGTACAAGCAAATTTTATAAAAGTTTACTTGAATCTGCATTTACTGACAACACTGCTTACTATATGGATAATAGAATGGTGTAGTCTGTGTATTCACGAAGTCAAGAAAGTTGAATAGAACTTCAATGACACACGGACACACCATCGACCCCCGCAGATAACTCACAGACCTTTTTGGGTGATCTGATGGTCTTGTTTTCACCATTTCTGGGCCAAAAATAAGATATTGAATATAATTTCTGCTCTTCCATGCTAAAGAATCCAACCAATATATGCCTAATTCTGTGCGAAAATCAATGATCTGACCTAAAAGTTATGGGGTTTTCTTCCGGAGGGGTATGGATTATAGGTTATCGCAGACTTATGGGTTATGGGTTGCAATTCCCCGCCCACCAAGTCGGTGGATCGGTTTTGCTATGGGATTCAAGAGGTTATGGGTTTTCACAAGTATGGGTTATGGAAAGTTCAACTGTACTCTAAAAATAAGTCTGAAGTGTCTGATGCAGAATACTCACCTGCTTGATGTGTGTCTTGGAAATTCTCTATTGTGTAGTAAATACATGAACTTTATTTGGATTGTGAGAAATGCAGTACACACGGCGATACTGTTCATTGAAAACCTTGACTTGACTCAGTACATTTATCTAGCCTGATTCGAATTGTAAGGTGACGGATGGGTTCATGCACATGCCACTCTGTCGCCGCTTGCGGAGGGTCAAATGCATGCATACAGGTTCCCAGGCTTGCATGTCTACATACTTCTGAAGTGTTAGACGGTACTCAGTTCAGTATATCAACCGACTGTATTAAGACTGTATGTACCTGTTAGACGGTACTACAATATAAGATAAGTAAAGATGAATAAGTAAGAATAAAAAGACCCTCACCTCAGTTCAGTATATCAACCGACTGAGGGAGGGGTGAGACGACGTAGAGTTCTGTGTACTGAAGAAAAAACCTAACACTACACAACAAGAACCGATCGTCTCTTTTGATGTGCGCCTAATGCGGACGGGCGAGTCCTATGTCCAACATGAAGTCTACTTATTCCACTTTGCTGCACATTGCTTGTAACGAGATCACGTTGTATGGAATCAACAGTCAGGTATATCAGTCAGTCCGTACTTAATCAGTATGTTGAGGTAATCTGAGGGTACTATAGCCTAGGTAGATTGTTAAGATATATATGCCATGGCCTTCACCTTTCATTTGTCTCTCTCCTATTCCCTTTCCTTATTCATATATTCTTTCCTATTATAGACTAACCCACTCCACATTCTCGCATAACATTGCCTACAAGATGACATTAACTAGCTTCCGTTATTCTCTGCTTTACTTATATGTTGAACCCATGCAGCGCATACCTCATCTGTCACCCACATTGTGTCTGACACTTGAGCTACTTATCTTGTCTTTCAGGTTATGGGCCCCATCCTTCTCTGAACTTACAGACAGACCAGACACGCAACAGATCACACATATTCATACACACTATACTCCACACAATATGCTACACAAAAATATTGTCTACACATACACCCCCTATTCTCCCCGATGGGCAGAAATTTGATGGCACAAACTGGCACTCCTAGAGCTGCTGAATCCTAACAACAGCCAAGATCTGCAGCGTCGAGAAGTACCTCACTGGGGCAATCCCCAAACCCATTGAACCCAGTCCAAGTCCAACCATAGTCACCGTGGCTGAAACTGTAGCCCCTGATGCTCCCAATCCCACCCTGTGGTATTCCACCAATCCATTGCTGGATGAGTGGACTGTCCGTGATGCATGGGTGACTGGGTTGATCTTGTACAACTGCACAAACCCAGTTGGCCTCGAAATGATGACTGATGGAGATGCTGCAAAGGCGTGGAAGTTGTTGAAGGATTTATATGGTGTCCAATCAACTCTATTTGCCATAAATGCACAGTGCGAGCTCAGAAACATCATGCTTTGGGATGGCAAGGATTTTATTGCCTATATTGCCAATCTGCGGGTTAAATGGTCAGCTGCAAATGACATTGGTGCAAATATCTCCAACAAGGATTTCATAATAATCATCCTCACCTCTCTCCCGCCCTCCTGGGATACAATTGTTGCTACGCTCTATGAAATGCCTACATCAATCAAACTCATGTCAAAGTTAAACTTTCACTGGGTGCGGGTTGGAAGAAACACCTCCAGTACTGGAGAGATCTCTGCGCTTGCTGCAAGCACTAAATCTTCCACCTGCTCTGTTGTTCAGTGCACCAACTGTAGTTGTCAAGGTCATTCTATTTCCGACTGCTACTGGGAAGGGGGAGGGAAAGCCGGTCAGTTCCCAGCGCACTTCCACAAGAAGCCTGTTGTGGAAAACACATCTGCTCCAACCATCACAGCTACTCTTGCAAGCACTAGTCCCAAACCACTGGTCGAGAACAAATACACTATTCTCATGGCAGACACCAGTGAGAATGATGAGGTTGTAATATCAGATAGTGTGGCGCTCCTTACTGGAAGCTCTGTTGGCATGAACGTGCCTGATCCTTTGACCTACATGGACTCTGGAGCGACCATTGCTTCACAAACCATGCTGACTTTGGGAGTGACTATATTGCATTTAATGTACCGCGAGAGGGACAATCTGCTAGCAAAGGGGCAAAATTCTGCATTCTTGGTCAAGGATCGATCACGAAGATTGTTGACTCACCTGGACTGAATATGCATATAATGCTGAAGCTCAACCATGCACTACACACCCCAGATCTCACCGCAAACCTCATCTCTGTTGGATGTTTCAACATTGCCAATTTTTCCATTACCTTTGGGAATGGCCGTGCTACATTCAACGATCCTGCTGGTGCTGCTTTTATGGCAGGTGAATGCTCAGGATCCATGTACAAATTGACACTCACCAACCCCATTCATGCCATGGCTGCAAAATCGCATGAGAAACCAGTTGATCTTGAAGTCTGGCACCGCCGTTTTGGACATGCAAGCGTTTGCACAATCCACGCCCTTACTAAACTCAACCTACTTGATGGCTTGAAGGTTGTCAGTGAAATTGACTTGAAGGGCACTTGTGAGGACTGCATATATAGAAAACATACAGCCCGCCTATACGACAAAGTCTTTGACAAAGAGACAGAGCTACTGGAGCGTGTACATGTCGACATCTTTGTGATGCTCAATAACCCTTCCTTTGGTGGTGCTGTTTACATGATGTTAGTCACGGATAGTGCATCTTCTGTTAAACATGGCTACTTTATCACCCACAAGTCTACAGACATCACTCTCCAAGCCCTCAAAGACTATGTCACTGAGGCCAAAACCCAAACGGGCAAGAAGCTCAAGTCGATTTGGATTGACATGGGAAAGGAATGGATAAATGACAAGTGGGATGTCTATCTGCATGAGAAGGGCATCAAGATGAGTTCTGGTGCTCCATATGTGCATGGACAGAATGGCGTTGCAGAATGCAGCATACGCACTGTAATTGAATGTGTCCATTGCATGCTCACGGACTCTAGCTCGCCAAAGGGACTGTGGGCCAAGGCCGCTACCACTGCCATCTACCTCGATAACTTCATCCCTTCTGCACGTCACCCTGGTGTCATTCCTTGGGAAAGGTGGACCGGGAAATGTCAAGACATCTCGCATTTGCGTCCATTCAGCTGCACGGCATATGCCAAGATTGCACCAGAAATAGGTCAATCAAAACTGCTTCCATGTTCAGTTAAATATAGCTTGGTGGGCTATTTTGGGAGGAGCACATACAAGCTATATGATGCAGCAATGTGTTCTATAATAAAATGCCACGACGTAATCTTTGATGAGGGAAAGGGACATAGAATGCCATCAGCTGACTATGATAACGTCCTCATTCCGGACAGCATGGATGCTGAACCTGTTAAGTCCACGTCAACCACGGGCATTCTCAGGCTGAACTTGCAGACTGTACTAGCAGCCCGACCTTGTATCACAGACCCTCCTCTACACCCAATGCAACTCGAGAATGCTGCACCCACTCAACCCTTGCCCGTTGTGCCTGTCATTCCTGGGCCTGTCCTCCCTCCTCCTGTACGCCGCTCTACTCGCATCTCCAAACCGATGCAAGCCATTGAGGCCTCACACGAATATGCTGCATGTGAAGCAGACGCTGAAAACGAGGGGGAAGCATGGGTGCAGGCAGCATATGTCTTGTCCGCGACTATAGAGGACAATTTACCTCTCTCTGCAACGCCATCCAACATCTCCTTGCTGATTAACAACCTCAATGTCCACCTTGCATTCATGTCAGCACAGCCCGATTCCTACGTACCTCGAAGCTACAAGGAGGCAATGCAGCACCCAGATTTGTGGAAAGCCCCAATGGATGCTGAACTCGACATACTCCTAGAGCGCGACATTTTTAAATGGGTAGAACAGCCGCCCAATGCCCATATCATTGACTGCAAGTGGGTATTTGTGAACAAGTACAATGCAGGAGGGTTGATCACAAAACGCAAGGCACGTGTAGTGGTCAGAGGTTTCAACCAGATACCTGGTCTTGACTTCAATGAAACATACACATTGGTCGTTCGCATGGAGTCATTTAGAATGACTGTCGCCATCGCCGCCTCCCTGGGATATTCCATCTGGGGGAGAGATATTTTCGCCGCATACCTCTATGCACTCACCCGCTTCACGATACATGTCTGGCCAATTCAAGGCACTACCAGACCCCCTGGACTCGATCCAATGAAGAAGTACGTATGGGTACTCAACAAATCACTATACGGCACAATGGATGGAAAGACAGAGATAGCATTGGATCCATTAGATTGTGGATAGTGCACAGCTATATTGACTTCAAAAGGTTGGAGGTGAATCATTTTATACCCTTTATTTCAGCATGTCAACCAGTGATTTTTCTCTCATTTTTCTCATGATTTACTGATACTATCATTCAACAAGGTTGCGGACAGCGTTGAGGACGAGCCCTAGTGCTTATGGCGGACACCAAATTACAAAGTCCGTCTGTATGTCTATTTTTAAAAATCCGGCCTATCGTTATGAAAACAGCTGTAAGCGTGTGTAGCCAACATTGGAATGAAATTCCTAATTTAAAAGTAACGCTTTTCGGAGCGCTTGATGCAGTATACTCGCATGCTAGATGCAGGTTTTGGAAAATCTCCAATCTGCAGCAGATATAGCAAATATTTTCCCCTTGTTATGCATGTAAGAGCCGAAGACGCAGGTGAGCAGTGCGTGACTCAGTCATAGCCGGACCCGCTGTGACGAGTTCGCTACTACCTCTCACTCGTACCACCATCATGCTTACTTCTGACACCGTCTCGTTGATAGAAACTATTAACAGGAACCCCCAATGCGGAAGAGTAGACCTCTCAGATACCCAGGACCTCGACGCGAAATCTCGTGCCATACGACAGAGATTCTGCAACGAGCCCCGAAGCACCTCACATGACATAGCCCCAGATGCATGGGCGCTGGCCAACGAGTGGGAATGGGATAGGGAGACAGCTGACTGGAGGCAGAAAACCGAGTCGCAGAGGAGCGAACCGGAACACCACCAGCTCTTCAAAAAGCGGGAACAGGAAGTGCAGGAAATGCAGGAAATGCGGATGCTTGACGAGCAGTGGAGTGACTGCAAGTCGTGGTGGGAGTGTTATAACCTAATTTTGAAACATGAAATCGAATGGCACAGGAGACAGGAGGAGCTAATGAGGAAGTGGGAGGAGGTGAGGAAGTGGGAGGAGGAGAGGAAGGAGAGAACGCTGAAGTGGGAGGAGGAGAGGGAGGAGAGAATACTGAAGTGGGAGGAGGAGAGGAAAGAGAGAACGAACAAAGTAGAAGAGGGAGTGAACAAATTTGAAGAAATAGTGAACAAATTGGAGGAAGATATGGAGGAGGCAAGGCGGGAAAGTGCAGAGTGGTGCACGCAAAACGGATATAGCTTGTAAGAGGATGAATTAAGCAGTAATGACTCTTATACTCGAAGAAGCGTCGACAACCTCACACTTCAAAGCTTAATGGCCGAGCTCATGATCGCGCAGCAGATTGACTCAGGTATGTCTCTATTTCGTTTGGCCTTATCAAAGTTTGACGCCCGCTCAGAGGAGTTGAATTACACAGAAATCGCTATACCCTTCGAATGTAGATCTGAATTACACATGCCTATTAATGCTTGAGAACCTTGCATACAAGTGGTGTTTTAACGGCGAGGTTTAGTTGATATTCGAGGAAGATATGGCTGAGTAAGGCGGAACAGCGATCAGATCTGCGATTGGAGCCACGCTCAGAGCACAAATATACCATCGCTATCCATGCTCACCCTCATTCATCCTAGAGCGCTGAATAATTGGATAGCAGTTACATCCTGATACATTTATTGACATTTCAAACTAATTAAGCGCCCGTACCCATCATTTGAAATGAAATTTCTAAAAATACAGCTGTTCGAAGTGCACAATCCAGTGTAATTACCTACTTGATGCGAGTCCTAAAAATTTTCCCTTGTGTAGCAGGTACATTAACACTTCACTTGTTATGCATTTAAGAGCCGAAGACGTAGTAAAGACGGTGGACCGAACTTAGACGTGACTCAGTCATCGCCGGACCCGCTGTGACGAGTTCGCTAGCATCTCTCACTCGTACCACCATCATGACATTTTCCGACATTCTCTTTGTCAACAGAAACATCCACCAGACTACCTTCCCCGATCCTCCAAGGCAGAGTCGAAGACCTCCCGGAACCCCAGATTGGAATATATTGCCGCATGGCAGCAATTCTGTAATGAGCCCCGACGCACCTCACAGGATATAGCCCCAGAGGCATGGGCGCTGGCTACCGAGCGGGAATGGGATAGAGAGACGGCAGACTGGAGGAAGAAGACCCAATCGCAGAGGAGCGAACGGTCGAGCTCATATCTAAGCAGTGGGTTATTAGGTAAACTCTGTAGCAGACGTCTGACATAGGGCAATGCCCTGAGGGACAATAAATGGAATTAAATAAAAAAATAAAAAAAAAGTAGGTTATTTCGGCCATAGCAAAGTTCGATGCTTACTGAGAGGAAATAAATGATACATATATCGCTATCCTTCCTACTTGCCCCTCAAATTCTACTTCCATGCTTCCGCTATATAGGGAAGATAAATTCAAATCCAAAACGCTCGAAACTGCCCACAGTTGAAGAGGACCTCCTAGTACCGACTGCCATTATTTTTGTCCTTTTGTTATGGAGCATATGAAGGAGGAAACTCGACAATTCGTCGAATCACATTAACTCCCTCTGCCTCCCTTTCAGGCTGAGGCAGCCGAATTCCGCTGTCATCATGGTTGATAATAGAGTCAGAAAAAGGCCTCAAATATTGTTCTGCTGTTCTAGTATCCTTCTCCAGAGACAATGCTTCCATCACAGAAGGATTGAATGTATATTGGAGTTGTTCAGATCGCGGCGGGGTGTTCTGGACCGATAGCGCAAACCTACGCCAGCGCTTTCTCTGCATCTCTGGATATTGCTCGTGCACGGAGGTCGTTATCGGAGACCTCCTCAGATACCGAGCCAACTTTGTGTGGGTATGAAAACCATGCACAGGTGAGTGGGGTAATAAATGGAAAGCTGCCTCGGGTGGTGGTATCGATGCACATTTCGGATATATATGTGTGAGGTACGAGGCTCTTTGATGACTTCGCCAACGCAAAAATACAAGAGCTAGAACAATAATGAAAAACAGCCCGCCTATGCTGCCAGCTATAGCACTGGTTTTATTGACACGTTTTGTTGCACTATTATTGCTTTGTGTCGGAGTATCCAGTGTTGTTGATACGGACGCACTAGTGGATGGAGGCATGTGATTGGTTTGTGACAATGTCGCCGTGCTGTTTCCATTGTCTATGTTTGAATCTGTACTGGGGGCTAGGATGAAATACGCCAGAGACAGAGGAATATCGGATTTATCTCCTTGATTTACGATTATCATTGTATGTTTTCCGGCTGTGAGAAGTCCAGATCGTACCAAGGGGACATTCGCTGTGATAGACGAAGTGGAGGGTGTATTGAGCACAAATGAAGTCGGAGCCTCTCCGTCGATAGAATAGGTTGCGAATGCAGTCAAGTTGCCTACCGCAGCGGAATTGGCATAATAGTAATCCACAGAAGTACCTATTTCTAGAAGAAGAAAAACAAAAGATAAAGGAGAATCAAATGTGAACATGCAGAAGAAAACGACAAAATATTTGGAATGTATAACATACCCTGGAAGAGGAATGTAATGGATGCATTCTTCTGGTATGTGACAAATATATCTACCCACCCGGGAGAGTAAACAAGCCACGGATCTCCAGGAAACACAGCAATTGCTGGTACTGCCTCCAACGCAACATTGGCTGAAGGACAATATATGATGGAATCCACCCACAGGCGATTTGCAGTCCCTGATACATCGATTGGTGGGAAACTTCCAATGCTACTGATTCTGTAAGTCAATACATGTGTTCCATCTTCTAGACCAAGAGCAACACAAAGCGCATTGTTGTTCATGCCCGGTGCACCATATAAGAGCAACAATTCGGTTGAATTGTACATAGAAGTCTCGATACCATCAATGATGCACTCTGCAAAGGCATCCCCTATCGACGCAGGCTGAAAGTTGACACCACCACTGATAGAGACACCAGTACCTGGATCAAAGTTGTCAGCCACCTTGAAACTGATGGAAAACATTATAAGTCAGTGCTTACCATTGAATGTAAAGGAGAAACTGGAAATTGTGTCTGTGAATGTTGAAGTCAAATTAAATGCAGGCCCCCGTAAGTTCGATCTAGAGCTTTCCGGGAGACCTTGGTCGTGACCCCATGTTCCAGAGAAAATTATCGATGGGGTGGTATCGTCCACAATGACCAAACGGGTAGCACTGCCTCTGGCGCCTTGCATGAAGTCCATATCCGGTTGTGCAAACAGAATATCTTTTGTATCTTTTGGCTCCCACTACGGTTTGCCGAGCCACGACTCCAGATAATGTGTGGAATGGAGAAAAAGGGACTTGGGGAACAGACTGAAAGATGTGTTGTAGGCATATATAGCGTATTGGATACTGTTGTACCTACCCATTGACAAGCTGTTGCCGTTAATCGCAAATGAATATACTCTAGCTCACTTGCTAACTAGAAGGCAATGAGATGATTAGCTAGTTTGCAGACAAACTTTGATCATTATTCTTCAATAAATTACTTGATTGACATCATTTTGTTTGCATACTATGTGGTGCATATATTAGAGCAGAAGCAACGAGTTCTTAGAATACTGTGTTATATCAGACCGATCTGTGTCCAATAGAGTTTGTAGCTCATTTTAATTTGACCTAGAATGACGTTCCCATTGAGGCGAGATGTCCTTGCCAAAGATATATGTGGCGACACCGCATGAAACAAGGGAAAGCTTTCTGGCCAATCATTTTTCTAGAAGTGGCATCTCTGCTGAGATTAAGCGCCCGGAGCTATTATTGGAAATTTGATTGCTAAAAATAACTCTTCCAAAAGCTTTCGTTGCCCGTGAGCTAGAAAGCTTCTTGTATCTTAGACTTATACCGCGGATACAGAATTTGAATGACCCAAAGTTCGATTCTTTGCACTTAAAACAAGCAACGCCGATACATCGTCAAAATCCGACCCAATGAACAACGACTCGAACACTGTCCATGTCGCAGTTTTGACAAGCGTGGCCATCATTGAGCCGCTGGTGCTATCGACGGCGCTCTTACATATGCAAGAATGCACAAAGTCAGTGATATAATATATAAGAGTGTGAGAGAGAGATGGAGAGAGAGAATGGACTAGGGGTTTTTAGAACGGGAGTGCGACAGCAACTGAAGGATCATGGAGCCTCAATTGGCATCAATAATATCTGCTCAGTTAGGTGCTTATCTCGCTAACACACTCATGACACGGACTTAAATCTTCAGTTTTCCCGAGAGATATTGGGCTTCCGAAAATGCAAACATATCTTGGCTCACCGGGGTCCCAGAATGCATCTTGACCGAAGGTGATATTAGACTCGGAGACGCATTGGATTACATGCAAGGCTCAAGATCATCGAAATCTTGGTAAGTAATCAATTACAGTTCCAAGTAAAGCCTACCACTTCCATTTCGTCGGAAATGCCAATATGCATCTAGCAATGACATTGTCCAAACTTGTATGAGTTCTTCATGCAGCCTCGTATCTAGTTTTCTTCTCATCTCAAAGGAACATGATGATGCAGAAGTGCTCAATTAGAATATGGGAGGGATAGCTACCAGGTGATTATCTCGGAGTGTTCGATTCCTATTCATCTGAAACCATCTGAAACTTGAGACTGTCATGCTCATCAACTAGTGCTGTATACCAGATAAAAATTAGTTTCGAATTGTTGTAAAAAAACATACAAGTGTTCCAAGATACGTTATGATCCTACAATGTGATTACAAGGTCACTGACCAGTAACAAGTGGAATACACCGCAGGTGTAATGCGAAGGATGATAGATATAACTAGAGTATAAGAAGGTAAGAATTCTCGATGGCATTAAGAACAAATTAGAGAGAAAAAGAATAGAATGCGGATAATTCAACTCAGGGGTCGCCATACACAGGTTACAAGATTGCACTAATCGATTTACTTCTTTTGCGATGATTCCCTTCTATGAATCCCTGGCGCGCCTCGATAAATTACTGATGCAGCCACAAGTCAGCATACACGGTTCGGGGTAGTGAACACTGAACGACACGCACCATAGTCATCACTCGCTTTTGTCTTTAACCCCATATCTGTGCGACGTCCAGGCGCGTCGAAATCAATCTTCAAGCCCGCTAACCATTCGCTGTCCATCGATAAATGCTTCCGGTGGCGGGTCTCCAACTCCGCCACACGTTCATTAATCCTGAGCAACCACTCGTCGACCTCGGCGAGAAAGCTCACTAGTGCCATGGCGTCGCTCATGGGCGGGGAAGGCGAAGAATTGGGAGTGGTAGTGGGCGTGGTTGGGGTTGGGGTCTGCACTGAGGACATAGAGGCGAGCGAGGAGTAATCTGAAGGCGATGGTGAGGAAATAGCGCGGTGGTAGTCGGATGTGTACGGTGTAGCCATTATCAATGTGGTTGAACGTGCGATGCGCTAAGTTTGGACGCTGAGAAGAGTTCGCAAAGCTGAAGGTAGTAGAGGAACGGAGGATGACACGGATCGCGTTGTTCAAAGATGGACCGACCGGAGACCAACCGCTACAGCAACGAACATGGACGAGTGGGAAAGCCTGTGTGATTCAGCTCGAGAAGCCAGCCCAATATATACTCGCCCAGTGCTCGTGTCCAGGCTGTATGGAGGGAGATAAGTTAGTAACAAATGCCGCGATGTTATTCTCGGTGGCGACCGGACAAGGAGCAGATGTTACCATGTCAACTTTCGCGTCCACTGGGCATATCAAGCTTCTCGCGACGTTGAATCTTTCAAGCCCAGCTGCGCACCGGGATGGATCATGATATCATGCTGGAGCCTCGAGGCAGACGGCAGAATTTTATCATAAGACGAGAATAAGTGCAACAGGCTTCCTGAGGCTGCCCGGTTTGGCCGCCAAGTTACCACGAACAAATCAACAAACACTGGAAACAATTCCGTTTCCTTCAGTGTAACGGCGAAACTGAGCAATGAAAGCTAACGACGGAGATATTAGAGGCCACTGCATCGCGGGTGTTTGTATATAAGCTATGATGTTTGAATTTTTATTAGTATCTTGATCAACTATCAACTTGTGGCATGCCCAAGATCATGGATTGGTTTAACAATTGAAAAGGATCTCATCGTCGAGTTAAAATATGATACAGTAACGATTTCTCCATACGCTAGTGAACGATGCAAAACTTGTTGCGTTCTGTTGGGCGCTTGCGAACAAATAAACAAATAGTAATGATGGGCGCTTAATCCGCCGACCTCCTTTATAGCCGCTAGGGGATATACCCCGTCTCGTATACGCCTTGCGGTGTTTTCCGTATCCCCCGTCTACTGCAACTGATTTCCCAATTAGCCATTGCTTATCATCACTATCAATATTAAGGTACCCTCCCTGAACTTGGAAGCTGACAGTGCGCCCGTCAGACATCATGCATCATGTCCCGCATGGTAATGAGACAAATTGTGCACACACGATCCAAGTACACCTTCCTCATTTGTATGCTAAATGACAGATGCTTAGCGTAAGCTCCGCCAGAGAGGCGTGTAGAATTAACTGCCCAGTAGTGTTTGTAAGCCTAACCACCACCATCGTCATGTCTTCTCCCCCTCCTGGCAATCTAAGTCAAGGGTTACCATTATACTCACCATTAAGCTATGATTTATTCGGTGACTTACCCATTCCTGACGACATCCTCCCTAGCTATTCCTCCGCCTCAGCAGACCGACGTCGTGTACTATCTGCTCGCCCGCCTCCCAAAGAATTCACTTACAAGGTGGACAGCATCAAGGGACCTCCCGTCGTTGTCCTCACCGTGGTCGCCGATTCCCTATTTTCGCAGAACATTCCTACAATTATCGGAGTCAGTCCAATCAAGGGCGCCGTGTCTGTAAGAGCTGATAAGACAGATGGCGTTCAATCAATTACTCTCTCGGTGCGATGATATCACATTCGCAAGCTCATACCCATAATCCAAACGTTCTATCTTTTATCAAAATTAAATAGATCACTGGACGCTATATATCGGGAATCGAAGACGAGCAGGCTAATTTCCTCGAGCTCAGCACCGTTGCTTGGTCCCAGTCAAGCAGTACAGTACCTGATGCTCAGAACGGCTCATATGTATGGCCTTTCGAGTTTAACATTTCCGCCGAGTTAAGCCTTCGTTGGAAGAAAGGTACAGATGCTGTGCAATTCGCGCCTCCTCAGACATTCGCGGAGCGCATGGTTCGGGGAAGCGTTCGTTATGAACTTGGGGTAAAGG
>QFFD01001817.1:1432-65080 GCA_003314615.1 Pholiota microspora
GGGGGGGACGAAAGGAAAAGCAAAAAACGAAAAGAAAAGGGGAGAACATGAACTCAGGGCAACGGCCGGTTTAACAAACGCTACGCGTATCGCTGTGGCCATCCACCCACGCGCGGAGGCGTCAGGAGTGGGCGATGAATCAGGGGCGTGGCGCGATGACGGCGGAGAGACATATAAAAAAGAAAGAAAAAAAGAAGAAAAAAGGAGAGTTAACGCAGTCAACAAACGGCAGCGCTCACGCTTAGGGGCCGAGTCACGGTCAACAGCGCGCTAAGCGCTCGCGTGAGGGCCTTTTCATGATCTGCAGCTTACGGGTGTGGGTTGGGGTTGGGGTTGCTTGCTTGCTTGCTTGTTATCCTTTTCTGATCTGCGGGAGGCTGGTAGTTACGGCACCGCGCCCCGCGCTGGGCCCTGGAGAGGCGAGCCAAGGGTTTTAGCTAGCTAGTTTGGGGTGTGAGGCCGCAGGCGCTGGGGATGGGGATGGGGGAGAGCGGCCGGGGGGAAGAAGGATGTCAATGTCAGGAAAAAGAGCATGTTGACGGCACGGTGATGAGTTGAGATAGAGATATAATGCGATTCGTTCGTTGCTGAACCTGCTGAGGTGCCAGAAGCCGGGAGGTGTGCTTTGCTTCGCGCATTGGTACACGGTGCCAATGAACTCGAATGCGCGCTGAGCGCTGAAGCTGGAAGCCAGCTTTCTGTACATCTGAACCACTACCATTTCCAGTAATAGTAATAGTAATAGTAGGCGTGCGCGCACGCCGTGGTGTCGAGTCGACGTGTGTGGGCGCGGTGGTGTGTCTAGTGCCAATAACCCAGTGGTGGATCATGTGCATCGCCATTGGTTTCCGGCCGCGCGCCAATGGACAACACGCACCTAGCGCTTCCAGTTCGTTCATCCCAATGCCAGATCCAGATCCATTACACGGTGATTGTCCGTCTGCTCAAAAACGCGAAAAACAACCGGGCGGGCGCCCACACATACACGCATGCGCATACAACGGGGATTCGTTGTATTTAATTTATCGCCGGCTCTCTCATTCTCATTATCGTTACCCACCAAGTGGGTGGTGCTATACGGCGCATTATCTACTAGATCTACGTCGCTTCGCTCAGATATACCTCAGGTATCTCGATACTTACTTCACCAACGGTGACGCCCACACGCACACGCATGCACACACAGCGGGGGTAGTGGTGTTGTATCCCTCATATACTTTCAGTATGTATTCATAGCGCTTTACTACACGCTAATGGATGGTGTGGTGTTAGAAGGCCCCACACCGCTGAATTGTTTCGTCTTGGTTCGCGAGACGCGTCTGATATAGAGACGAGAAGCGCGGGCATGCACGCACACGCACACGCACACGCACACGCCCACTCCCCCACGCCCGCGCACACAATGGATCGTATTCATAGCGCCGATAGCATCAATAGCCCTTCTGTGCCCATCGCATCACGTTCATGGGAGCCGTGGACTGTGGACCGCAGACAGGAGACGGGAGACGGGAGACGGGAGACGGGAGACGGGAGACAGGGAGACGGGTACCACGCGTGGGCGCGACATAGGACATACGTGCGTGCGTGTGTGCATATGAGAAGAGGTGCGCACTATCTTTATCCAGAGGATGTGGTCCGTGGCCATGGAGGATTACCCACCCAGCTGCCCCATGGACACCTCGACGTGTCCACGGTTATTGCGGCGGGGTTGTGTCTGATCATTGGACACACCCTTAGGAGACCTGGTAGAGATAGAGCGCGGACTTGAGCCTGGTGCATGGACGCGCACAGCACGCGCTCCTGCGCGGTCAGACATCGCACGGACCGCACGGTACTGCACGCACGCGCGCGCGCGCGCGGACGAAGCCGAACAGCAATTGACATCGCTAGCCGCTAGCGTGTGTTCGCGCACACACGCCCCAACCTCAAGGCCCGGCGTGACACCGCCAGTCCAACGCCAGCAGTCAACCAGCCGTTCCCGAGGAGTCGGTATGTCACTTTGGGGAAGCCATACCATCCCAGGCTCGGGCTCACAGCACTGAGAAGTAAGTACTCCATGCATGTGTGCATACGCCCCGCATGCAGGCATGAAACAGCGGCCACGGCGGATTCAGTGGCTGTTACATTTTCGTTCAGAACTTGTTGTGTGTTTGTTTGTTATAACAGGCAGGTAGACACGGCGTATTGAACGAAGTTTGGAGGGGTCAATAAGCTATAGTTATCCTTTTATTTATATATAGTAACTGACATAGACAGGAATGCGGGCGCGGACGCAGGCAAGCCTCGGAGCGACCAACCCCCGACGTCGATTATAGTACGTAATATTCAGCCTGACCCTTTCAGCCAGCAGCGTCGGAGGTATGTTTTTACGCCCATAGAGCCTGGCAGGACGGCAGAAAGGCGGAAGAGAGTAGACGACAGGGGACAGGAGAAAGCATGAAGATCGCTCGCTCGTACCCCACGTCACGGTCAAGCGTGACACTATCCGGGCGGCGGGCGCTTATGAGCTCTTCTCAAACTCTAAACATCGGTCTCCTGAGCGCACATTAGCGCCCGGTGCCCAGTTTGTCCGCCGCAGCGAAGAATGCACGCCAACCTCAAATGTGCGGCCTACCCCCCTTGGATTAACTTGGTCCGATAAGATGGGAGCATGGGAGCATGCCAGTGGGGAAGACAGATATTCCAGCGGCCAGCTCTGGAACCCTCCACTCTCCTCCGCCCGTTCCGAAGACTGGCGACGCCCGCGCTGCGTGCGCGTTATTGTCTATACGCTGCTATGTATTTTTACGATCCCGTTCCGAGCTCGCTTCTGTATTGTGTTTTCTTCCCCGTTAAGTGTTTACATACACACCTCGTGCGGGACATGGTGGTGGAGCCTATGAACTCTACTCCACCGGTAAAAGTCCCATTAAATGATGGAATGGAATTCGCGATATGGTATGGTTGTGTTGGGTAAACGAAGATGCCCGTAGACCAGAACCAGAGACTTACAAAGAGTTACGAGCAACGGAACGCTGGTTAGCCCAGAGGAGATCCAGCTGCGTGTTGATAATGCCACCGCCGGCTCCACCTCATTTCCTGAGGTTTCCGGTCTCTCTCTAGCTACTTTGTTTTCTGACGCCCTGCTGTACGAGCGGTGTGATGGGATGAGTACTTGTACTTGTTATAATCACTCAATCGCGCAATCCATGTATTAGGTCAATGAGGTGCGCCCTCTTGGGGATGTGTTCCATCCCGTTTGTGACTTTTGGAGTCCGGCTCCATCGCGCTTCCCGGGCCATCGGCGTTGAAGTACAAGACGAGGCGCGGCCGCTACGCTGCCTCTGAGCGATCTACATCTACGGAAGCACACAAGCCATGCAACTTGCTTTCGGTAAGGGCTCGTCGACGCCAACTTGATAATGTACTACTATACCCAAGGATCAGTGTTAGCATTAGCATTAAGATTCGAATACAAACAGTGACAAGGCAATGTTTGAAACTCTATTGCATTTCATGAGCGATAATCACAGAGCTGGACTGTACACATCGATATCACTATCGATACCGGATCCTGCTTCAGCTCTCTCTAAGGGTGATCATGGGGTGAGCGGTAGGAACTGAAATGGCAAGCAATATCTGTCGCAATTTTGTTTGTAGGTGCCCTACTGCCGTGAAATTACTAAATGCCACTTGGTGTGGCGACTATCATCGTTGTCTTATTATTCTTACAATCACTTCAAATAACCTCAAGTTTGTTCATCTGCATTCTTGATTGCGCCTCGGACCGAAGCATTGACGGCGGAGCGAAAGTGGCACATTTCCCTCCGCCAATACTGATATGTCAACAATATTGTCTGCGTGTAGTTGATTCCGCGCGTATGCCGTGTAGCGCGTGCAGGAGTGGAAGACGGGCTGTTGCCGCCGCGGTGCGTCACTGGCGACCGGTGGCCTTCTAATGGGCTACAGTCGAACTTCCCATAACCCATACTTGTGAAAACCCATAACCCCTTGAATCCCATAGCGAAACCGATCCACCGACTTGGTGGGCGAGGAATTGCAACCCATAACCCATAAGTCCGCGATAACCCATAATCCATACCCCTCCGGAAGGAAACCCCATAACTTTTAGGTCAGATCATTGACTTTCGCACAGAATTAGGCATATATTGGTACGACAATTGAATTCTTTAGCTTGGAAGAGCGGAAATTATATTCAATATCTTATTTTTAGCCCGGAAACGGTGAAAACAAGACCATCAGATCGCCCGAAAAGGTCTGTGAGTTATCTGCGGGGGTCGATGGTGTGTCATTGAAGTTCTATTCAACTTTCTTGACTTTGTGAATACACAGACTACACCATTCTATTACCCTTACGGTAGGCAGTGTTGTCAGTAAATGCAGATTCAAGTAAACTTTTATAAAATTTGCTCGTACTTTTATATGTCTATTTTTAGCCATCCTCACCTAACCCATAACCCCCGATAACCCATAGCCTGGGGATTCCACCGAGGGGTATGGGTTATGAGAAGTTTGACTGTATACGCAACGGCTATGTATTCAACTATGATTACCGGTACGCAGTGATAGTTCAAGGGTTGGAAGGTGCCTTTGGCCAGATTAACAACAAGTCTAGGCAGCAGCCACGATTTCAATGTTCAATTATAAATCGTCCAATCCCAACTTGGGACCTGTATTCTACTCAGGCTCGTCTCTCAAGATAAAGACTCTAGCATTGATTGTGACCTTGATGTATCATGTCTACTTAACGTTAAGCTGTCAGAAATATCATTATGTCGCGTACTGCCTTCATCCACCACGAGAACTATTTTAATACATGGTGGAAAACAGGTGGACCACAATGACAGACATGAAGCGCAACAATCAGGTTTTCTTTAGCTTCCGTCCTAAATCCACCAAAAGCCGGTAAATCAGTAGATCAAGATGATTTACCCCAGGCTACCCCGCATTTAACTACGAGTTCGTCCACACGCGTGAGAGTAGGCCAACGTCAATATACATTGAGATAGCGGTGATACCTTTTATGTAGCTTTAAAGGATTTTCAGAGGTACTTCACGCTTACCAGATAGGAAGATCATTCTTTTATCTGAGTTTTGTTTTCTACTGCGCAAATGGTATCTTCGTCAGCGCTCCCACTCCAATAATCTACTAAACAAAATGAGCGGGTTCTGATGTAGAGGAAGGATCACAATCGCTGACATTTGTTGCCGTTGCATTCTCTGAACCCAATTAGCAGGGCAGCGACCACGCACGTTGAGCAGAACAACACCACGCCCACTTCAGCCTCCTTGCAGCTACTCCTTGCGGAAATCAGGAGGCTAGCCACCTTCTCCATCGCCATATGTCTTCCGGTCACCTCGCACGGCCTCATACGTGCCCTTATCTGCTGTGTGATACGTACTGTGTGATACATACGTCTTGTAGTTGAGATGATGACATTGGAAGTGCCCAATGTTGATTTACACTAGCTTGGGTCTCTGTCACGCCTTCCTTTTTCGTTCTAGATATCTGACTGATGTTCAATTTGCTTTTTTATATTAGCGTGTATTAATTGTATGGCAATGACATCACTTCAAATTATCGTACGTACTGTCTTAATTGAATCGCTTGGTTTGCGTCGTTCAAGCAACGGAAGCAGGAAGCTAAGGGAAGGGCACACCTTCAAGTAAAGACGACGTATGACCTAGCACGAGCCCGCATATGTCTAGATAGGACTCTACGAGAGAATTAGTTACGTTGTGCTTAGCAACTTCGAAAGAATTGGAAATCCAGACCGCTTGAATATCGCACCATTCGTCGCTTGAGCCAAATTTCATCTCCCTTCTCAGGTGTGGAGATACGTTGTTCTCGTGCGCTTCATAACGCTTACAAAGTAAGCTAATCCTAGACAGAACCTAAAGGTCAGTTTAAAATCATGGACCCAAGAACAAAGATTTTGCCAACAATATCAGACTGAATATTTGCCTCAAAGAAGCTATCACCCTGTTGTTCGCGATATGTTCATTTGCACACCTCTTCCGTGAGACGTGGCCAAGATATAACACAACGCAGATTTCTGCACCTCTCTCGACCCTAGCTTATCGCGTCCTGTGGCAGTGTCGCAGACTGTTCTTTGTGATGTCGCGCATCAATGCAGCTGCCCGATATATCAGCAAAAATCCGAGTCCGTGGCGCTGGGACTCTTATTCCACTTCGGTCCGAACGTCCTGTCATGTACCCGTATGTTGGACGCCGACGTCTGCAGATTCGCGGGAAGGGGAATACCGGAAGGACTGTTGTCTATCATTTTGGCTCTAAAGACGTCCTTGAATCCAGGAAGGCCCTCTGAGGACACAGAGGCCTACTCACTCTACCCAGCCATCTGACCATGGTTTATCAGCTGAGTGCTTCGTCGTAGCGAGACACGCACTCTTTGCAATCGCGCAATAGGTCAGCTGTTCTATCCTAGAGTGATGCTCAAGGTTTAGAAGGGACCTCTAGGGACCTACGAAGATAGTCATTCGCAATAACATCATCCTACTTACTTTCGTGAAAAACGAGTTCTTCTTGAGTTAATTCTGTTGAAAAACCTACGAAGGCCGCTTCTGAGATAGGTCTCGAATCTCGAGAAAGGCATGTGATAACCACCATGATGAAGATACAATCTCCGAGGCAAATATCTGTAAGTTTGAAGCCGTCCAGAAGACATGTTAGTGTTTACAGACTTCGAATCATACGCTTCGACTCACAGGTATAGCTGACATTCGCAGACTCGCAGTGCTACAGCAAGTTGCGCTTATCCAAAGACCTAGCATGTTCCAGCCCCTCCGTTCAACAGATGGACATATGTGGCTCTGAGCGACGATCCACCTGAACAGGTACCGCAGAGAACTTTCCGGAATGAATATATCTAGAATGCGGGGAAACAAGCCTCTCGCTGGTCACATCAGTCCTTAATATGTCGAACGCTCATCACGGGTGCTGAACGAACAACTTACAAGTACCGCGCTGAAATTCCAGAGGCTCGAAGGAGCTGTCCCATACATACAAGAAGTCTGCAGCCATTGGCCTGCATCGTGCATGGAAGAGAGGAATAACAGCGAACGAGTTGAGAGGGAAAATGCTTCAATTGAGAACTTGATGTCATGCCTAGATGTCGTCGATAAGTATAGCTCAGTTGGATGTAAAGACAGGAAAGTCCATGTTTACCATTGACGGAAGCGTACGGAGTGTGATTGAATAAAATTGAACAAGTGTCGACGCCGGCGTCTGTGGTATGGTATGCATGCCTATGAAAATTTTGTCAATCCTGAAGGCAAGGGCCATCCGGGGTGAGCTCCGATAGTTAATCTATCTGGATTTTTGAGCAATTTTTGAGGCATCCTCGCCAAGTGACAAGAGGCGATGGTCCATGGAGGTAGCAGCAATATCCAGAGTTCGTAAACTTTCACGTATTTGCTAGCGGGTCACTAGATGTAAGTCATGGAAGGCCTTAGATTGCGTAACAACGAGCGAAATGAGGGTGCTGCTGGGTGCTGTCAGATAAAAGTAGGCCAAAGCATAGCCGTCAAATTGGTGATAGGTTCTCAGAAACCATAAAAATATAACACTGTCGCATAACCCAAGTATATACTGTAATGCACTTGTCGCAAGGGGTTGTTACAAGCCTTGCCGACAGCGCGTGTTCCTTGTAAGACAGCTGTGACACAGCTTAGAAGTAGAACAGAGCTTGGTTCTTAGTAGTTCCTGAAATCCGAGTATTTTTCTGTGTAGGTGACACGCGCCATAGCTAAGTCCATTTAATCTGTCGAGAAGAGAGTGCTTCTCCCGAAAATCGAGTGAACGCCCCCGCACTCAACCGATGAGGCGCCCGCAGCATGCTTGAATGTCACTCACAGAATCGGAATATGTCAATTGTAGTTCATCGTAAGCCGAAACTCCACTTCCCGAGCGTGTATGGATTTCTCCTCTGCGAGTGAATGTAACCAAAGTCGCTGACATAGACGAGGTTTGAAAGACCTCCGCACGACGGCGGGAAGGCCATTGGCCGCTCGGTCAAGTAATACGCAATATGCCAACGAAAACCAAAGTTCACCCATGCGTGAAACTTCGGCGGGACAACGTCCGTTATGTGCCAGAACGCGGTACAGATTCATAACGCACATGTTTCGTCGCCCAAGTTTGGAGCCTGTTGTCTAACCTATGCGCGCACGATACGTGGCATAGACACCCAGGATCATGAACACCGGTATGATTTGGGCATGATGAATTGCGAGGATGAAGGTATCCAGTAGAATTTTTTGAGGGTGCTGATGGCGAGAAAGACGTTGAGATTGTCGCCTCGAGGTCGGCGGCATCCGAGCTTGCGACGTCGGTTGGTAAGTCGTGGGGAGGCGGATTATCGTTCGATTCGTTCTCAAGATAAATATAACATAGGCCGTGAGGTTTGCAAACCTTGAGTAAATTCATGTTCTTGACAATCTCCGCCAACAAGCATGGTGTTACGAACGTCGCAGACCGGGCAGAAGATAGGAGATGGAGGTTATGAGTCAAGAGTATGCTGACCCACGCATGCCCGTGTTCGAACATTACGTACTTTCTCAGTTCACCGTCCACAGCACAGCAAGTTCATGTAAAACCAACCATGCATACGTTAGAGAATAGTTAGTGATACGCCTTCTGCGCTATACAAGTCACAACGTGGGCGAAGTATCTCCGTTGAATAACGTGGTTTGGATGGATGAGGGATATAAAAATCGCCTACCGGAATGATTAGATACAACGATCCTTCAAGATATCAGCGACCTCCTGAAAACGCTCCCGTCTGATACATAGGTTCCACGAATAAATTTACACCCCAGCAATGGGGTCAGAAGATGTAACACCAAGAAGATATATTGTACGTGTAGCTATAGTTGAATACAACAGACAAGGTAACATGTACTCGGTTCCAGCCGCGGAAAACAGGATAGCTACATACATGCTGCACGCGTGTGGTATAAAGTCAGCTTGCGTGCGTGAGGATGCCACAGCGACGGTCGATAATTAGCATTAGATAGAAAGCAGTTGAAGGCCCATCTGGACTCTGAATCGTGAGTGGAATGGAATGTCGGAGTCCGACTCGTAAAATAGATATGTAAACATAGAATGCCGTTAGTCCGTTGGAAATCCCATTATGCCGAGGACTTTTTTGCGTCCGATGGGACGTCTTGCGTGATGGCCTCCACGGAATCATCGTGGAGATTTGATTGTGGTCCAACATAGAACTTGTGAGCACCGAGGATGTACCAAATACTAGCGAAAATAAGGTATCAGCGACGTCGCCGGATGATAGATAACCAAAGAAACGCACAAAGCGAGGACGATAACTCCAACGGTGATAACCTGACAAAGTACATGGCCATTAGCATTTAAGCCCTCAAACTGCAGAATTTGGCACCTACGGAAGCGTAGTTCATGTTCTGTTGCGTTACTGGCATGACGGTGGGAAGAGAGAAGATGACGCAGATGAACAGCGTCCATGTAATACAGATGCAGTTGCAGACGAATCCCAGCCAGCCATCACCCATATAGAACGGACCGGGTTTGAAGAGCACGTCAGGATGCTTCGAATAAAACCTACGGCAGAAGATAGGGATGATATAGCTTAGATCCAGCGCCATGGCGGTAAGCGAGAAGATGGCGTTCGCGGCTATGGGACTTGCGAGATCGAGGAGGCCTGGTAGAATACTGACGAGAGTAGTAACGCAGATCGCGCGCAATGGGGTCTGAGTTGATTTAGAGTTCTTTCCAAAGTAACCTCGGTCTGGGAGGCCTGTCGAATGTGAATTAGAAAAAGATTAACTCATGAGCATAGAGCCGCATACCATGATCACGGCTGAACGCATATACCGTTCTTGATGCTGCGTGAAGAGCGGTTTGGACGACAAAGAACGCAGTCAAGCAGACAAATGCCCAGATAATAAGAGATCCGGTCTTTCCTGCGCGCAGAACAATAATCTACCGACCATTTAGAGTGACTTAGATGATTGTCAGGACATCCACCATACCTCAAGGAACGCGGAACCAGATGGGCCAGGGAGGTTCTCCCTATAGGTAAGCAAGGATAGATAAATCGGCAACAGGAATATGGAGAGATGAAAAGGAAACATACAGTGGGCCAGAGCACAGTACAAGAACGATGTTCAATAACCAACCAATGAGACCAGTACCAATGACTACAAAAAAACATGAGCTTCGTCACAAAATTTGACAAGGAGAAGCAGACGTACCAGCAATGAAAATGGCGGAGGGTGCTGAGGAGTAGTGTAAGCTTAAACAAGACGAATTCCGCTAGTCTTTTCTTACCTGCATAAGCCGCACGGCGAACTTCCTCTCTTTTAGGAAGTGCATTAGGATAGCAAAAGAACTTGGGAAACAGTTCATTCACTCACGAAATATGTGCTGTAGCGTCATAATCCTAAGTGAACAATCACACGCTCGCATCAGACGTTGAAATTCAACTAGTCATATCCACTCGGCTTACCGTCATCTAAAGACTAAGATTAGCGAACTATTCAAAGGAACAAAATTGCGAGCACATACTGTCCATTGTACAGAAAGAAGGCCGAAGAGGAAGGCAATTCCTGTGTTCCACCCTCCAGTTTGATTGACGATTCCGGCGGACCCGAAGACATAGTTGGCTGGGTGCATATCTGAACGTGCGGTCTTCGCCAAAAGGACGACGATAATGACTGCAATTTGGTCAATAACAGAACGACTGGTGGTACAAGGTCACGGCTAACCGAATGTCGTTCCCAGATTTACGAACACGAATCCCTTGGTTAGGCGCGCGAGGTAGCGGGTGGCAAGAGAGTTCAAGAGTCCATGCAGTACGATAAGCCCACAGAAGAGACCGACAACTTTGCCCTATGGTTCAATTTTAGAAAGGCTACAGGAATCGTCAGGTACGTGACAACACACCTGAGTGATAACAAAATCACCATCCTATACACAAATTCATGTTCGTATGCATTTTTTGTAGACCAATAGAAGAAACCACGCACTTTCCCAACGCTGACAGCGGCCAAGATCATGTTGGCCAGACCGAACTCAGTTGATGAGATACCAGCGATTTGACCTGAATAAGGTGCACACTCAGCATATATTTCTTGCTAACATTGCAATTTACTCACCAAGGATATTCAGCCATCCTACCAACCATCCGACCTGTGCAGAAAAGTCAAGGTTGGTGATGTCATCGACCAGCGATAGTAAAAATAACGTGCCTTTGCTCGATGCTGTTTTGGGACCAATTGTGCTGAGGCGGTGTACCTGGGGTAAGTGGAGCGTTTAATCCAAAGAGTGCGGAGCATAGAGGATACTGCTTACAGTCCTCCGCAAGTAGGGTACGCGCTAACAATCTCCGCGATACTTGACCCAAGGGTGAAGCACATGCAGGCGCCCAAAATCCAGGTCCAGACCACCTAGGTATAGTAGCGAATTGAGAGCAATCCTATGCATATACTCAGACCCAATTACCGAAGATGGTCCTCCCAGGAGGAGAGGTGTATTGAATGTGGTCGCAATACTTGAGCACAATCCCTGAATTTGACGGTCTCTATGTCGGTATTGGCAGATCATGTCAACACCTGAGATTGCTCACCATGATGCTGAACGCAAAACTGATCTGTAAAAGATATATCGGTCCATGATATTCAGAAAAAAAAATATCACACAGACGCACCGTAGCCAGATTGGTGAACTCTCTCTTGAACGAGGGCTTGTACCCGAGAGCCACAAGCTCTCTATCGTCGTCGTCAATAGCAGTGTCGAACGACGCTATATCGCGCTTTTCATCGAGGGACATGGTCCGATAGAGGTGAAAGGGGTTTGTCTGGACTGAGGCGAAAGGTGGCCAATTTAGCACCAAAGTTGCCTGTGGAGGCGCTCTGCAAAAAGGGGGAGGAACAAGAGCAAAATCAACAGCTTCATTCCCTCTTTGCGGGTATACATAGAACCCAACATGCGGGCATCACGATCGAATGATAAGCCAAATTTTTCCTACGTAGCACTGATCAAGGACTAGCAAATCCTAAGCTGTTCTTTACGACGATGTTAGACTCCTCCGAAAGAGTAATTCAGAGTATATGATACTTAACTGGACCTAATCCCTACAATGCGCACCTTCGTGGACGTTCTGCCAAACGATTTGATCACCCAAAAAAAACTCACGGCGCCGAGCAGTTCGGTTACAATTAATGATATACTAGGCACAAATCGCTATATTAGGACGTGCATTAGTCCCAAATCATGCCTGAGAAGGGCCAACAAGCGCCCAAACTTCAAAGTGTTTCTTTCAATGTTGCATGAACAGCACAGAATATAGAATTTGTTTTTGTCGTCGAATTTGTATATCGCAAATCAGGCGGCTCACGGTGCGCTTATCTTGTCAAATAGCATGGGGATGCTATCTCTATAATCGTGCGACCCCGAAGTCTATTCAATTAGATACAAGGTATTGTGGTGTCTCCACATGGCTCCCTGATTCTTAACAAGTTACATGAACCTGACAGACTTTACGCAGCCTCTATCCTTCTTACTAGAGCCCAGTGAAATGGCTCACAAGGCGGCAGTAATTAGTGGGCGCATCCTAAATATTTGCCTCTGCTTCAAGAAAATATCAACACAGTTACACCACTGAGCCAGAAAGGAAGACAGGAAAATGGGACATTGACTACTATACTTTTGCAAAAATATACACCAATTGAGTTCACATCATAAACAGACTGGTGAGCACTGAAATCCTCGGTTTCCATTGATACAAATACTGTTCGACGACGGCCCTAATTAAGGATGTGGACCACAGGTTCTGCCAGTGAGCATGTCAGCGTCTTCGTATTGAAAGGACACAAAGTGAAGAGAATTTATAGTGAGTACTGTCAGTCACGAACTAGAACCCACTCTTTTTATAGTACACGAATACACGGAAGGCAATGTAGTACTCTGTATTTTGTTGTCAACCAAATGGAAGCATGCCAAACTCTAACTTGGAGGACGAAGTTCGCGAATTCTCAAAATAGGCGCTCACGTCTTTGCGCCGAGCGCATCCTGAAGGTGTCTTATTTGCCTCTGCTTTATTTCCACTAACCATACGCATCATCGAGTCACAAAGCGAGAAAGGGAAGGGAAATTTACAATAGTCATTTGTGACCGAGTTTGTCGATTGGGTAAAGAAATGATGGCTAGTTTTGCAGAGAATAATTCATGGAATAAGCACTCGTGGATTGGGCTTTATATCGTTACTCAAGCGGGCACTTCTAGGTAATCACATATGCATCCCTATTTTTTCATAGGTAACCCTCTTGGATGTGGAGAACGGTTTATTATCTAGAATCAAAAGTCTAAATAGTGGCAGCACAAAGGGAAGGCAGGTCACTCAGAGGGAGAAAAGCTTTCATTCAACGAGGATTTCACAAAGTTGCCACGAAGTATTTTATACATAGTTGTGGCACATACCTCTAATTCAATTAGCGAGGCCGGTGCCTCATTCAATTCCGAAGAACTGGGCGCTTAAAGTAGCGCTCTAGCGCCAACGCCAACACTTCCTTGTTTCATCACAAATCGTCAGCGTGTCTGTCATTGTAGCTCTTGTTCCATACATGAGCCCTTATTGCATATATGTCAATGCAATCCAGGTAGTTAGGAAATGATATACATACCACCTCTGTAGACCAGAGATGGCATTGTTCACTCAATCAACCCGAATTAATACATATTGGGCATGGAATTGAATCACATAAGCCGGTAATTGCTACGACAAGTTAATTGCTACGACAAGTGTAGGGGTAAATGATATACATAGATGAGGAGGCAAAGTTAGTTGCAGGTCTTATACATATGCGTATCATGTATGTGCGTAGAGTAGTGCCTCTCGTATCAACGAGTTGGACGCAAGACATTGTCCAAGAAATAAATATGGGAAAGCGGTTAATAATTCAAAGCATCAAGAAAGCAAAACGAAAACATTGGGATAACGAAAGCAACATTGGGCAAGGATAACAAAGATGACAGAACATGGAACAGAGGAGGGCGATTCGTGAATGCTCTGTATTTTTGTATAATGTTCGCGAAGCAAAGAGAAATAAAAGAAAATGCAGATGTAAAAGGATGAACATCATCATGCCGGGACCGGCACCATGATCTTCTGTCTTGCAGTGGAACTGCTCGTCGTGTCTAAATTCTCCTTTTCGTCCACCTCGGGAACACTACTTGGCGCCGGGCTCATGTTGACCGTCGCCCTGATACTCTTCGCCTTCTGCGAGGGTGTCTGTTGTTGGTCAACAGACGAGACTCTCCGATGCGGCACGGGCGTAATGCTCTGTGGAGTTGCTCGTGCCGAGGACGACCGCCCAAGGGCCGAGACGCGCCCAGCAGGCGTTGGCGTGCTCGTTATCGATGCGCGGGGTTTTACCAGCGAGGGTGGGCCCATGGAGCCTTCAACGCTGGCGCGGCCTGAGGCGCTCACGGAGGGCTTGATAGAGGAAACGGAAGACCCGATGGCGTTGACCCGACTGCTCTTGCCGAGCGCAGAGATCTTCACCGACGATTGTGGCGTCTCGTTGGAGGTCTTACGTTTTATTTGGCGACTTTCCTTGTCCGAGTCGGACATGACTGACGATGGCCTAGTAAGAGGCGTAGCGCTGAACACAGATGAATCTCTGCGATGCGCGATTTTGGATCCTGGGGCGGGCGTACTGCCAGCAGTACCACGAACGCCTTGCTTACGCTTGATCTGGAAGGAGAGGCATGAGCATATATGAATACAGTGGTAATAGAAACAACACATACCAACTCCAGTTCCTGCTGCTTCGAATCCAAGGCAATGTTCAACCCGATCATATCTTCCTTGTCTTGGCTATGCTGCTTCGTGAGCTGGACAATCTTCACCTCCTTGTCCGCGCTCTCCTGCTGGAGAACATGGATCTGGCGTCTAAGTCTCTCAACCTCCTCCTTGAGGACCGTGACACGCTCCTTCGACGTCTTCAGCTCGATGTCCAACGACGCCTTCTCTTTGATAATCTCGTCCATGCGGTGCTGCGTTTCATCCTGTTGCCCAGTAACATCTTCCAGCGCCCGGCTTTGCTCGTTGACGAGCCGGTTATATTCGCGTTTGAGAGTGCTCATCTCCTCGCGCAAGTGCTCGGCGTCGGTCTCGCGATCCAGGACGCGTTGGGTGTGCTGTAAGATCTCCGCGTCCCGTTGACGCAGGTTTTCTTGCAGACGCGCAATATTATCGTCGGCGAATTGGTGCTCCTCCTCGAGCTCGGATATACGTTGATCCCGCTCTTCAATATCATGTTCAAGACCATCAGTGTGTTCGCGCTCTTGGTGCAAGGTATCTTCGAGCTGAAAGGGAAAACATTAACCTCCTGCGATGGCATAGAACAAATAAACAGAATACATACCTCATTTCGATCTTTCTCCAGAGCATCCTTGAGGTTCCAAACTTCTTGAAGCTCGTTGTCGAGCTCAGTCCGTTTGTTCTCGCTTTCTTGCCATTCCATTTCCATATTCGACATCCTTGCCTCGAGTCCATCAAGCACTGACCTCAACTCATCTCGCTCCTTTTGTAATGCCACTCTCTCTTTCTCCAGCGCCTCGACCTTCTCGCCCCCAGTCTCTGTGTGATGCCATTGCACTTCCAGTTCAGACTTGAGAACTGCATATTCCTCATCGCGTGTCTTCAGAAGCTGGCTGACATCCTCCAACTGCTCCTCCCAGCTTGCCTTCTGTACCTCCAGATTCTCGCACTTCATCTTGAAATCTTGTAACTCCTGCTTAAGTGCGAACTCAGCCGAGCGGAATCGCTGAGTTTCCTCGGCCGTCTTCTGCTCCTTCTCCATCAAGAGCTTCTTGAGTTCCTCCTCGTCGAAGACGCCGACACTGATGTTGCCCATCATGTCGATCTGTTCCTTCGCCTCCTGCAGGCCTTCCTGTAGTTCGCGCTGGCTCTCGTCGCGACTCCACAGGCTCTCCTTCAGGTTTATCACGTCTTCGCTTCTTTCCCTCAAGACATTTTCAAGGGCCTGTACCTCCTGTTGTAGAGCAGTCTCGCGTTTCGACCAGTCGCCCTTCTCCTTCTCCAAACTAGCGATTTGCCTATGTAGCATGCGCAGCGCCTCGCTGCTCGCCTCGTCCATGACGCTCCGCTCCATGCTCATCTGCCGTGAATCTTCGACGGCCTCCTCCAACTGTCTGCACGCCTTCTCCAAATCCTGTACTTTGCGTTTCCAGGACCTAAGCGCGGTCTTTCGCTTGGTCTCATCCTTTTCGGAGTCAGAGAGCTTCTTGCGCAGGATTTCTACGTACTCGTCGCGTGCTTTGAGATCTGCTTCGTATTGGGAACACAATTCGTTTCGTAGGGCCAACTCAGTTTGAAGAGAAATTATGAGGCTTTCTTCCTTAGACGTCTTTCGATTGTGTCTCGGAGCGCCCTTGGGTGGGGTTGTTGGTATCATCGTTTGCGGCGTATAATACGTGTTGGCGTTGGCGCTGAATGGATCAGGCTCGCCTCCAGAGTAGACGACCAGTCCAGATGAAGATTCGTCGTTGATGTCAGCCTCTGGTATGGTGATTTTGGGAGGAGGTGATCGCAGCATTGACTGGAAAACAGTGTCGCTCATAGCACGGCTTCGCGTCTTGGCAGAAGGAGGTGTTGGAACAGACACGGAAGAATTAAGACTCTCTGGCTTGAGCTCGCTAGAGGGATACGCTGCAGAGTTATTATCTGAGGCTGATTTTGCTGTATCTCCCGAATGTCCCATCGAATAAAACAACGTTTGTCCAAGACTGAACGATTGACTCCGTTCGTGTAGTGGTGCAGCGAATTTCGGTGATTTCTCCTTAGCGTGGAAAATCGTCTCATCAATGACTTGAGGCGCAGGGAGTTTTACTTCTTCCTCAGCAGGATGATCGATAGCCTTCTCCTTGCCCTTCCCCTTGGCATCCTGGGGTCTATATGGGGTAGACGTCATCCTTTGAGACGAATAGGCAATCATGCCACCATCGGCAAGCATTTGGCTATCCTCATCACCAGATATATCGAACATTGGTGCGTCAACATCGAAATCAAGGCCTGGAGGGGGAAAAGACGGTATATCCAATTGTTGAGACACGTCGAACAGGTTGGAGCTTTCGGTGACAACGAAATGGTTGAAGGACGATAACGACATGCTAGATTGATCCGCAGAGGTATTAGCAGGGGCAGTCTCTTGTGCCTCCAGTAGAGGCGCAAAGATTTCAGCTACAGTTGGTCTGGGAGACTTGGAGCTGTTCGGAGAGTGAGAACGCTGGGGAGTATCAATGGCTGAAGTCTGGGTAAGGCGGTCCATGAAAGGCGTATCTTCCTCTTCAGGTAAGGGAGGTTGAGGCTTGTTCTGTAGTTCGGTGCTAAGAGAGTGGTCGGGAGTTATTACTTTGAAGGCGTCGCGTCCAATAAACCGCACGTTCTGCCCAGTGCCGGGTGTATTACGATCGCGTAAAATTGAGCGTTTGGAACCAAATTTATCTAGTCCTGGAGGGGTCGACAAGAAGTCGATATCATCTTTGATTCGATTGATTTCTGCAACCTCTGGCCGCAATAAATCCATAGATGGTCGGGTCCCGATGTCCTTGACGCTACGCGAGGTATCCTGAGAGCTATGTGCCTCAGGAGATGCACGAAGCATATCTAATGAGGCGCTTCGTGGCGGTAGTGCCTCTTGAGAGGTATTCGAAAGCCTGGCATTTTCTTCAGACTGACGTGTGTTTTCTTGCCGCAGAAAATCGATCGATGGGCGGCGACGGTTGTCTTTCACGGAGCGAGTTGTATCCGGACGAGGAGGTGACGGACGAAGCATATCAAATGATGATCTTCGTGGGATATCTCTCGAATCTGTAGGGTTCGTACGAAGTGAGTGTTGGGAACCTTTGCAAGACATTAGGCTTTTTGTGGGCGGCGCAATAGATCAATCCAACGCACCGTTTATATTTGTCTCATTTTGGCCTCTTACTTTCTTTGAAATGCTGGATGGAGGTATGAAAGGCGACGGTGCTCGTTGAACATCCAAGTCTTCCTTCAGGGCGGCCTTCGACATCCGTTTGAACATATTTCGTTTACCATGTACCGAGGGGGAGGGCGGTGGGCTAGAATTTCTATCTACAATCCCACTTTCATTTGCATGAAACATTGACATATTGGGATGCTGTTCGAAAACCTTCGTGAGTACTTCACCATGGCTCTGCGAGGCCTCCTTTGCGGGTGTGTCCTTGACAGCCTGGTGAGGCTTCAGAGCGCTCGTAATCTTCGACCACATATTCTGAGGTCCTTGGCGTCTTGCTAGGCCAGAGCGGGGAGGTTGGGTGGACGACAGGAATATTGGTTGGAAGAAGAAGGGGCTCCCGCGAAATTGTGTCAACGGACGCGACTAGCACGTGATCGAGACTGCCTCATGGCGCGTCAACACAGCACAACAAGCTCCTCTGTATTTTTTGGCGTATCTTCGGTATCTTATTTAATAAACTTAATAACACTATCTTAGAACTCTTCCAGAGCCTTTACAGGTGTATACGACCCAAGAGCGACTCTGCAATGAGTGAAGTCGCGGAGCGGCGCATATTTTGGTGGCTGTGCGCTTAGTCATTGGGCCATGGACCGAACCGTACTTGCCCACCCCCACTCCTCCACTCTGCAACCTTCGCGCACACACACTTGATTCTAAGCTTCCCTCGCATGCGCTGTACTTATGAATGCTACTCACTGTCAAATATGGATGAAAATAATTCTGCCATGCTCATCCGTGGGCTTGCCAGCTTGTTCCCGTCTTCTTACTCTCAATCATGAGTCACTGAAGTTCGCCAGTATCGAGTTATTTTGCTTGCGTCAACCTTATCAGTTCACAAGTCTATCTACATACCCTGATGCTGTTCCTTACGTTTCAGTATCACATTTCTGGCAGAGAATCGCGAAGAGCAGTGACTTTGACGGACGGTCTACTTTCTAAATTTTACTTTGGGACTAAATCAAATTCCAATGCAAACCGGCTCCTACTTCGAGATATAATGCTTCCTCCCCATCCTGCTGCTGCCTGGAATGATCTGATATTGAAATGCGGAAGGAGGCTTCCAAAGCAGGGACAGCCTATCAGTCGGCTTTCGAACCTTGCGTATAAACTGACCTAGTCCCTTTGAATTCATTCCTGCACCCCCGCACGCTTTCCACTCTTTATGTGCCATGCTAGCTTTGCTTTCGGTTGCGATCCTATTTTCCCCCTCACTCGTACAATGCTACAAGGCAGTTAATGTCGAGAATCGATCAATGGGTGACCTTTCCGACGCAGCACACCAGGAAAAGGGAACTCTCCGAGTAGCTTGGGGTGGAGACGGTGAGCATCATGCAGCTAAAGCTGATAGGGAAATTGAACACTTATATAAGACCAGTCCGACAGAGCAAGGACGGCATCACGAAGGCGTTCAATGATAGATATCCTAACATCCACATTTTTATCGATGACAACCTGTCCAAATACCATGACAGTAGAATAGAAAGAAAATATGCGGAGTCGAATGGGACAGACCATGGAGTCGACCTCGCAGTCATCCAAACGACATCTAATTTTCCAAAGTGGAAACGGGAAGGAAGATTAATGCCGTACAAAGTTATTTCATGGGACGACATATACCCCGAATTTGTTGACCCGGAAGGCGCTTATACTGGGCTCTTCGCATGTAAGTCGTGATAACGAATACACGGAAGTAGATCGCTCACTGGCTAAGATAACAGTTTCCCTCGGGCAGCAGGTCTACAATCCGAACGTCACGAACAGTTCCTCTCTCCCCTCGAGCTATTCCGATTTTCTCCTGCCGCAATGGAAGGATAAAATCATCCTCGCATACCCAAATGACGACGACGCCGTTCTTTACCTATTCAAAGTCATATTTGACAAATACGGCTTCGACTTCCTCAATTCCCTGGTAGCCCAAAACGTAAAATGGGTCCGAGGAACAGCCACGCCCTCCATCCTAATTGCAAATCTCAACCCCAACAACAACATCGACGAGGCCATTCGGGTACAGAATTCCCGGTCAATCTCCTTCTCATCTTCAAGCTCATTCACCAAAGGAATATCGGTGCACGAATTCGAGGACGAGTGGATCAGCTGGCCGCAAACAGGCGCGATATTCTCGACCACCCAAATGCCTGAGACTGCCAAGTTGTTCCTCAACTTCCTCATGGACGATGAGTGGCAGGCTGTTGTCAGCAAGGCAGAACAATTCGCCACGAGGCGGAAATTTGATGTAGCCAACATCTTCAATCAAAATTATCTGAATCCTCTGGGCTATGCGGAATTCATGGAGGATCGTCGACAAGTCGAGACATTGCGATTCCAGATTGAAAGCGTCATTGGGACTGCCCAGGGTAAAAACCCTGTGGAGGTGTGGTAGACCCTTTGGGTGCCTATTTGAACCTTTGCGATTTGCATTATTCTATTCTTGTTTTTGTTTCGACTTTTTCTGTTTTGTGGTGTTATTGGCATGTCTTGGACGTATTCTACCTCTTTGGATTTCAATACATATCTTCTCTCGATTTCGCGGAACGATAATAGCTTTCTACCTTCGACTTCAGCTGTGTCTGTTTCAATTCCGTTTTCGTTTGATCTCGCTCGATGGATGTTCAGATTCTCAAAGGCAATGGTTCCAGCGACGCCCGCCTACTCAGAATAGTAGGCACAGATAATGAACTCCAGAATATTTCTTATTCCCATTGCAACAAATTTTGGGGATATTGAGCCATTTCAGGCTCATCTTTCCCCTCGGAGAAACTTTCAACTTTTTGCCCTAGAATAGAATTCAAGCGGACGAACGTGGTCGACTCCTGGCTACGCAGTTCGGGCGAACCACTTCAGACTTCGCAGAATTCGATTCTGAGAGCATGTTCGTCGACTTCGCAATTCTCGCTCGAAGGATATCATGCCCGATACCGAACATTCGCTTGCACCGTACTCTTGACCATTGGCCACGGTCTCCTACAGTCTACCATTTTAACTCAAGTTTTATGGGATGAACAGATGTATTGTACAAGTTGTTTCTCTATATAAAAATTACACCCATAAGTTCTCTTTGAAAGTTTAGTTTTGTTTGGCCAACAACGATACGGGTACCGAGCGAGCTTCGTACTATTTAGAGACCGGCGGCAGCATCCTTGGCAGCGACGTAGGTGATCAAGTCGCAGACACGGCGGGAGTAACCCCACTCGTTGTCGTACCAGGAGATGAGCTTGACGAAGTTGGGGCTGAGCTGGATTCCGGCGTTGGCGTCGAAGATCGAGGAGTTGGTGTTACCGATGAAATCGGTGGAGACGACAGCCTCATCGGTGTAGTCAAGGATACCTTTGTACTCACCCTCAGCGGCCTTCTTCATGACGGCCTTGATTTCATCGTAGGTGGCAGCCTTCTCGATGCGGACAACGAGATCGACGACGGAGACATCGAGAGTGGGGACACGGAAAGCAAGACCGCTGTTACAAGTGACAATCAGAAGGAAGATCAGTTGCAGTGACGTGTCTACACTTACGTCAATTTGCCGTTGAGCGAAGGGATGACCTTGCCGACAGCCTTAGCGGCACCAGTGGAGGAGGGGATGATGTTGTTGTTGACACTACGTCCTCCACGCCAATCTTTGTGGGAGGGCCCATCGACAGTCTTCTGAGTGGCAGTGGTGGCATGTACGGTGGTCATCAATCCCTCAACGATTCCGAAGTTGTCGTTGACGATCTTGGCGAGGGGTGCCAGGCAGTTGGTAGTGCATGAAGCGTTAGAGATCTATTCAGGGTCGCGGAGATAAGATGCAAATATTAGCACTCGTCATAGATAACGACACAAGCTGAGTAGATACGCACAACTTTGTACTTGGGATCGTAGGCTTCGAGGTTGACACCGCATACGAACATGGGTGCATCTGCCGAGGGGGCGGAGATAATGACTTTCTTAGCACCACCCTTCAAGTGAGCGGAAGCCCTAGGAGATGTCAGTACAAAGGACCATAAAATAGAAAAGAAGACAATTACTTCTCGGTGGTTGTGAAAACACCCTAAAAGCCGCCAGAATCGATGAGAATTTGGATCTAAAATAAATGCACATCCAAAATAACTTACAGTGGCCTCAACGATGTAGTCGGCACCAGCAGATCCCCAAGGAATAGCAGTAGGGTCGCGCTCAGCGAAGACGGAGAGGGGTTTTCCGTTGATAACGAGCTTTCCATCCTTGGCCTCGACGGTTCCTTTGAAGCGTCCGTGGACGGAATCATACTTGAACATGTAGACCTTTATTGCGCAATTATTTAGCCTATACGATTGAGTCTAGTAATCACAATCACATACCATGTAGTCAAGGTCGATGAAGGGACTAGTGCACCCCAAAATTCAGAAATTGAAACAAGAACTGAAGCGAGACACTTACTCGTTAATGGCAACGACATCGATGTTCTGGAGCTCGAGAGCGTTACGGAAGACGATACGGCCGATGCGACCTGGAGACTGTAAGCATAGAGCGACTCAACGTGGCTGGAAGAAACATACCGAATCTGTAAAATTGATCAACACCTTGAAGCAAAAATCCCGACGAAGAGTTGCTTACCCGTTGATACCGACGTTGACCTGCAGACACAGGTTCTGTGAGCGCGACGTCGCGACCTTGCGAAATGTGACTCACCATAGTGAATTGAGTAGTTGTTTGGGGTTGGGAATGTATAAAATGAGTAGATGGATAAATCCGCAAGGAAGAAGATGTGTCCGACAGTCTCCTCCTTATATAGATTCGCCAAAGATTATCTATCGATGAGAATGTGTTACCCAATCACATTTCGTGGCGCGGAGTTGGCTTGATTTGCATCATCCGCGTCAAACTGGTTTGGGCAGCGCCGTTCATCCAATTCACGAAAGGGCCTAGACCCTGACGCGCTCTTGTCTGGTTACAATCCAGCATGAAGCGTACTATTATTTCGGGGGTTCGAGGCACAGGTATTCTTATGGATCCCCCAATCTATGTGGGATGAGATGCCCAAGTTACTCGAAAGCAGCAAAAAAAATCCCCGTCGGATGGCAAGCCGTAGAGTCTCCACTTCCCATTGCAGGAGTAGCGAAGCACCTGAGTCTGGACAAACCATCCGATGTCCTAGGGCTCAGACGGAATCCCATGCAAAAATTCCGTACACTGGCAGCGATATCGATCTTCTACGGGGACAGCTTTTTTCTACAAAGCTACGCAATCGCGGCGTAACCTCGAGATGAAACTGCAATACTTACCTGTCGACTTCCACTACGCATTCACAACATCCAGAATTTCTTCTACGGCGATCTGGAAAGAAATGGTACATTCCGAAATAGCCATGACGGAAAGCTATGGCACACACCGAGGGGCGCACGGAGTGCAAGAACTGAGAGTATTACAAAGGATGTTAGTCATGCAACTCTAAGCTCTTACAGAGGAACACAAAGGTACTCGTGGATGACCAAACGGTATCCGATTGGCAGGATGCCTTTGAGGGCTTCATATCGACTGATATGTACATTGAGCAAGATGAGCAATGGGGCCATGTTTCTCGCAGTGCAGTGTAAAATGGATGAGATGAAACTCATGCCACAGCCTGCAGTGCTGCTTTGGGTATAACGCCCCTCGAGGTGGCGATGTGATTCGACATCGACATTTTGCAACCTGATACTCGCAAACGAAGGAGAATACACGCGTAAAGGAGATGCGTCTCGAAAAAAATAGGCGCTCACTTGTGTAGCCGAAAGGACTTGGCTATATAATATGGTCCCGAGGGGTTGTAAAATTAGACATTAAGCGCTGGCGTGCAGGACACTGTCCGCAGATCGACTTCGTGACGTCAAGCTTCCACCAAGAATGTGACTCGGTATGACATGGATCACATATAATGAGCGAACAGAACAAATATATGGGAACCAATTTATCGTTGTGTGTGAGGAATTCAGGCCAAAGAGCAGAAAAGTCATGGAGGAAATTGTTTCCACCTTATAAACGACTCGCCAAATGGCAGACCAGCTCAACGAAGGCGGTTCAGAAAGAATGCAAGTCAGACGGACAATTGAATTGGTATGATAAAGTAGCGGTTGAGTAGCGGCGTCCCGCAGAGTCGGAAAATAACGGATCGCAGACAGTGGATAACTATACTGGAAAATTTCCCTGTGATGTTGTGCGGTTGCAAATGCCCAATTAACCCGGTTGGAAAAGAAGGAGGTGAAAAGACGAGGAGGGTTCGCAAGGTATATATAACATTGGTTGTACAGGTCTACGAAGGGATGGTGGTATTTCAAAATTGTAATGAGTCATATAGCGTCATGAATTAAGGTGGTATCAAGCATCCATACATCGATTGCACAAACGAATTCTTTAGTTCAACGCCGCCCGACAATACGAACCAGCTCACCCCACCCCATCCCACTATGCGGGGCAAAGTGGGGACAACGCCGTCCAGGTTCTTCATTGATTACCCACAACAGCAGGCTCGGGACCTTCGGGTGCTCTTTCAATGATCGAAATGACCCGTGCCGGCGTCTTATCCTCCTCGTCTTCGACTTCATACCAATCAGGACGCGACATGACTGGTGCGGGCAGAACGATGGTCTTCACCCAGCGATCCCGCAACCTGAGCTGACGCGCGGTAGCGAAATTGAATAGGCCAGCAACGAGGAAGGTGAGACACATGAACAGACTAGTCCAGTCGTTCAAAGCGACAAGCCACTTGGCTTTGAGCAGCTCGTCATGACCCGCCGTGTCAAGAAAGAAGAACGTAGACGAAGAAGGTATTTCCGGGATGGCGAGAAGGTGTATCTGTTGAGATCTCAGCAGGGCTCCGAGGGTATTGATGACGCCAGTGATGACACTAAGGAAAGTGAATGAGCCAGGGAGTATTATGGATGCCTTCGAGAGTGGACGCGTAGACAATTCATTTTCGAACTCGAGTTTTTGTTTTTGATTGAGTTTGATGGAGAGATATATAAGGATCGACGCGCTATATATACATGGATTTTGTCAGTATCGCTCGGAAGAATGTTCGGCGACAAGGGGAATTGGCGTAACGATGCACATCGTGAAAGGAGAACTCACACAAGATTAATGAGGGACAGAACCACTGTTGGGTTGACACAGAACATGGAAGAACAGATTAGCGAGCCACACTAGGGTAACGTTATAAAAGCATACCCCAGCTAGGGTCGGGCGGTCAGCAACACTCATTTTTGAGACGAATGAAGCAAATGCGTACAAACAAGAATCTCGCAGGAATTCCAACATCGCGAAAGTGCAGTATAGGATACTACCTTGATGCGCCTGGCGTAAACCGCGTTTGAGGACGTTTGACCTAGGACCTGAGGACTGTTCTGCTGTAAATTGTTGATGAGCGACACAGACAACCTCAAGCTTCAGCTTCAGTCCTGATCAAAATTACTTACCAGGTACCACGACGCAAGTCAGCACGGGTGCTCTAATCCAAGGACTAGCACTAAACAGGGAAGAGAAAAACAAGAAGGCAAACTCCAGGCATGCTGGCTATATACATTCGCGAGACGCAACATGCATGTCGGCCAAGATCAAATGACCTAAGATGTGGGCTAAGTATGTCCTTGCACCCCAGGGAAAGGTGCCTTGAGTGGAAGTAGGTCGATGCTATTTGACCGGCTTCTAATCCCAGTCCGAGTGTATTTAGCATTCGCTTTCGCAAGGGTGCCAGTATGGGTCAAACTTCTGGAGGCTGTTCCTGCCGTCAGTGACCTTCCAGCCGTTCTACCCCCAGACAGCATCAGTTATAGCGTGAATATACGACAGAGCAACAAAGATTTAGCCATATTTGATTGGGAAGCTGAGGTGAAATTTGTGCTGTGAGAGTTCAAGTAAAGTTTCGCTGGAGGTGGTTCAAATCAGCACAGAAGGCAGATTTAGCCATAACTTCCTAAAAATAGATCAGGTGATCTCAAATTTGCTGTCAATCCAGCCTAAACGCGATGCAAATTCTGATCCATGCAAGCGCCAAAAAAATCATAACTACGGCCAGCATGGGGCACCTTCGCGCGTTGACTTGAATGGAACTACCTGGAACTACTCAAGTATCTTGTATGTTTTTAGATGATATTCTTACGTTTAAAGCAGTAGACGCCGGAGCATGCAAAGGAAGTTCAAATCATAGGTCCGCAGAGGAGTTTGCAGGACTGCGCTTGTTGTAATTTTGTGAAGGCCGAATACTATGTAGTATCGTTTTGTTTAGAATGGAGAAAATGTTTTCAGTCAAGTTTGGTCAAGGTTTTGTTAAACTCGGCTCGATACAAAGACCTATAGGCTCGGAAACGGCTTGTTACAGTGGTGCTAGTAGATCAATTGAGGCATGGATGAGCTTCAAGTCTCCCGTATTACCCATGTATTAAGCAGATGTGGTGAATTCATGTACACCTGTTTGGTACACATCCATTTCCGGCGTATATGTCTTTTCCTTTGACCATCTACGCCTTTTTGGTCCATGCAACGCTTCAAACAAGCTTAATTCGGTGAGTGACGTTTGCCTCCTTTGTCAATGTGGATCAGGTATGTCCATATTATTGTTCTTTGTGGAGACAACGGTTGTGGTCAACGCGTATTCCGCTTGATTCAAAGCAATGAGCAAATGCTGGTTCTGAAATTCCCAAAATTCTCTCCCTACATTCCCTTCCATTGAATATGCTGATTGTGCACCATTACCCGCTCAAAATTACACACCAGTAGGTTTGATTTATTAGATATGCTGCCTTGATGATCTGTTCTTGACGTGTTTCCCGCAGTGACCTGATCTGCAGTCTTGACTTGAGAATGTGTTGTTTATGCCTCAGCTAACGGAACTACCGATACTTTTTTATTCAGGTCTGTTGCTCACTGTCTCAAGGCACGAGAAAAATCTGGCAAACCACTGTTGCAATAGTCTCTCATAACAGACCATAATAACAGATGATAGTCGATCTGAATACTGTTGCAATATCATGAGGTATGTCAAAATACTATCATTCATTCTTACTCCCCTGCTATTTACACTGGCCCTGTGTGAGTAAGCCAATTGGTACCTCGATCTGTCAATTATGTCATGGACCTCTGTTCTCCGAGGTTTCTAGGTCTCTCTATTCGGATTTCTGCCACTAAACTTCTATTAGTTACCAGCATTTCTGAGCTCACATGGTAGGAAATCGCCATCCAATCAATATCTTCAAATTGAAGCATAATCTTCCTCTCTTCCTTCGCATCTAAGTAGGTTTGCCATATTTTCTACATATATTCATAGCCACTCAATCAGAAATATGTTCAATGTTTAGCTTATGTGCTATACCAATAGCAGCCAGAGCGAAGCGACGGCGTACACCTTGTCTTATATTATCAGTATTTGTCTTGTATATTCCCATACACAATAAGTGGGGATTTGTCACGAATTCGGGAGTTTGAGAACTCGACATAGAACAGAGTATCCACTGTCGCGATGATATTAAACTAGGAGATGTCAGTGCGAGGAAGCTAGAATATTCTTATTGAAGAATGAATAGTAGACAAGCAAGATATGTCTAGGAGCTGCGAAGAAACAACTACAGTCGAACCTCCTCTATTATGTCAGTCCCGGCCACAAATGATGTCCATATGTTGGACAGGATAGTTGACAATTTTGGTAACTCTTGACTGAATTTTCTGAAAGTTGTACTGGTTCAACAAAGACTCTGTGGTGTTGTCCCCATTTTGGGGACGTTTGCAGACTAAAAATTGTTTTTCTATTTTTAAATAATTCCAGCAGTCCATAACCTCTCATAAGTCATAGCCATGAAGGTCCACGGAGAGGTATGAGTTACAGGAGGTCCGACTGTATGAAGAAGTAATTCACTGGTAACCCTAACACCACCGCAGTCACTTTAACTTGCCCTAAACATCCTTTGAAGTCCGCCCGCACCTTTCCGTTTGTCGGTATCAGTTCGGCCAACTCTAAATCTTATTTAGTGAGTTCTGTTCACGTCACTGCTGTATTCAGAGCTCAGAGCTATAGCTGGACCTCTAATTTGGCAACTACAAAAGCTATTTTCTCATTTTCTCTGTTACTACATAATTTCGGTTTGGATAGGGTTTTCGAATCTCGGAAGGATATATACTCGACGAACACTCCATGCATGCTGAAACTTGAGATCAACCATCTTACCGAGAGCCACATGTTCGTCGCCTTCTTGAACAACTGCGGTGATTCTCTTCTAGGTTCTTGACAATGACATATCCATCAAGGTCCGGTCATTTTTATAGGTCTTCTGATATATATCATTCAGTCAGAAAGTTTAAATTCTCTCTCTTCCACCAATTCAGATACTTTCTGTTTTTCTTCTTTTTTTTTTTTTTTGTTGCATAGACGATGTGGATGCTATGGGAGCCTATTAACCAACCCTATCACGAATCTGGAACTTGGAGAAATATCTGATTATTTCTGTCCCTAGTTTGACATGGTACTGCAGTCTGACCTATAGATATCTCATCGGATTGAAGGCTTGCTTCTCGAATTGTCATCGCCGTAAAGATCCCCGTCATCAAATCAGACATATACACCTATCTGTCTACATTGACTACAAGCCTGAAGGCCTCATACGTCCCTGGGACACGGTACCGTGGTGTGTCCAGAATCGCAAATCCACAGTGACTCGGTAGAAACCTAATGGAATTCGCACCGATATGTATCCGGTCCAGGCATCTAGACATGTAATCGGAGGGTATCCGTTGGGTGTCACTATCCCTTACGCGTGGCAAATATAGTATTCGTCGAAACAGTGCCAGGGGGAGAGAATTTATCAGTCGTAGGTCTGTTTAGGATTCTACCCGCTTCTTGCATACGTTTCGGGCTACGCACAGTTTCTGACAATCGGGCAATTGCCTCTGGCTAGTTATTGTCTCTGGCCGAATGTTGGTCAAACATTTTGATAGAGAAGGAAACAAGCACTGCTATTTTCTGCTGAGAGAAACCACGAGAGTGGATGTGAAGGGGAAAATATGAAGGAGAATGCCGAGAGGAAGCCGAAGGCGACTGCTATAACGGGGCTATTTATCTTTTGTGGACCTGACAGGTTGATTCCATTGGCCCTGGTGCATAATCAGCCCACTGCTGTTCAAGACTTCCCTCGACCTTGCGGTGGCTGGAACATCTTCGTCATCCTCTACATCAATGGCCTTTACCCAGACACTCAGTCCACAGGCAATCCATCAGCAATACCGCGACGTCCATACCGCCGTCACCCCTCCCATGCAACGCCGACAGGCCTCCAAACAGAGATTCGTCGCGGACCTCTCCCAATGTCTTTTCGATTTTGTGATCCAGCTGCTACCGACCCCGGACGAGATGGCCGTCAAGGAGGACGTGAGGAAACTGCTTGAGCGCCTTATACGCACGATAGAGCCCGACAGTCGCCTTCTGTCCTTTGGAAGCACTGCGAATGGATTCAGTCTTCGCAACTCTGGTGAGAGGTATCCAGCGCTTTCTGCTAGCTCTGTTCTCATTATTGGACACGCCACTCAGACATGGATTTGTGCTGTCTTATCGACTCAGAAGAACGTCTTGCAGCGACAGATCTTGTAACCATGTTGGGTGACTTGTTGGAACGAGGTTTGCTCTACGATCCCTACATCATCTCATTGGCCATGAGGAGTTGACTTTTGAATATCAGAAACGAAATTTCATGTCAAGCCCTTGCCCCATGCCCGTATACCAATCGTGAAATTATCTCTGGATGAATCACCGGGCCTTCCGTCAGGAATTGCTTGTGACATTGGCTTTGAGAACAGATTGGCGCTCGAAAATACGCGCCTTCTCATGTGCTATGCCATGATTGACCCTACCCGTGTTAGGACAATGGTTCTCTTCCGTATGTTTACGTGGCTACTGCTCCTATTTTCATCCAACTCACTTGATCTCACGAATATATAGTCAAAGTCTGGAGCAAAAGAAGGTGCGTTAAATGATCACTTGTCGTTTCACAATGTTCTAAACCGCAAATGAATAGAAAAATCAACTCTCCCTACAAAGGCACCCTATCATCTTATGGTTATGTTCTTCTTGTAATTTATTTCCTTGTTCACGTCAAAAATCCTCCGGTACTACCTAATCTACAACAAATGCCTCCACTTCGTCCTATATCCAAGGTATGAAATCATATATTCTGAATTCAAATTTGGTAATTGATAGTCTTGTAGGAGGATACCCATCTGAATGGACATAATATATGGTACGAATGGTCAACAAAACCTCTGTCGGTTCGGAGGTTGATGCAGCGCCCAGGTTTTTCGATGACGTCGATCTATTGCGCCAACGATGGCATTCTGAAAATGTCGACACTGTAGCTGAATTGTGAGTGTTTCCTACGAACTAAATCTTTTTATCACTTTTTGACAATTTTCTGTATTAGATTAATAGATTTCTTCCGGTATTATTCTCGCGATTTCTCTTATAACACTGGAGTTGCATCCATTCGGGCTGGATTGCTGAAAAAAGATACCAAGGGTTGGCAAAATGAGGTACGTGCCCTAGACTATGTTTTTATCGTGCTCTACTAACATTTCACTCAAGTTGTCCAGTGCGCGGTTCAATGATGCTCGGGAAAGAAATAGACTTTGCATAGAGGTTCGTAATTCACTCTATGAGCTTGAGCTGCCCTTTAATATGGATGTTCAGGATCCTTTCGAGATCGACTACAATGTAGCACGCTGTGTCACCAAAGATGGCTTATACACTGTACGTTTGATTCACGTCATAATCCAATTGTCAGATGTTGAATGTCACTAGATACGGGGCGAATTCATGCGCGCCGCACGAATTCTTCAGACCCGTCCAGAGAGGGCCATCGTTGCCTTGGCTGAGCTCTGCGAAGAGAGGCCAGATGAAGAGCTCGTTGCTGCACCTCCCTATAACTCCAGGCCTGTAACTCTTCCTCCCCAGACCCCTTATACCGTCGGCAGTGGCAGTCAAATTTTGCGACCCAAAGTTGCCGAACGATTTTCTCCTCCAGCCCAGTTCTTCGAGCCAGGTCCTCGGCAGGTTGTTCAACCTGTTACCCTGCGGCCTCCTCCTGAACATATGGCGCCAAAACGAGGAAAATGGACGAGTCCCCCTCCACCAGAAGCCCCATCAGCCGATCATACACTATTTGAAAGTCAGCTAGGAAGGGGTCTGCAACTTGCGACTGCACCGACAGATGCAAGAGAACAAGAGGCAGCATACAATTCTTCCGAGAGTAACAGCGAGATTTTGACCGATGAAGGCTCCGAAGCTGCTGATGACGACATGCGATCTGTTCGCTCCTTCACAGAAGGTACCAACAACGGCACGGGGATCGTCCGCAGGCCTTCCTGGCATACTCAAGAAACGATAAGGCCCCAACCCGTTTTCAATAACTTATCTTCGGGCACATTGTCCAGGTCTTCGTCCAGTACTCGTGGACGTTATGGCCGAATGTCAGACAAAATGGATGCATCAACATCATTCCGTCCGCTTCCTGAACATCAATTACCTTCTCGTCTAGAGAACAGGCGGTCTTTGTCCGGTCTCCCTCGATCTCTCCGAGCTTCTCAGTCTTCGAATACGCCCATCGCTGCAGCAACGCCACTTCCCCCGTCCCCTGACTCTCCAATGGATCCTAAATTTTCTGAACCCTCAAATGTATTTTATCAAACAACTACTACAAGATCTCCGCGGCCTACCGCCTTATACCCTTCACATGGAACGCATCTATCCTTCTTGTCGCATTATTCGGCCCATACAAGTTTCATGGGTCATTCCCCTCCGGATATCTTTCCATCAAACATGCCCCCGTCTTTAACATCAATGAATCCTAGAGCTGGAAATGGACACGGTGCCTTGGATCGCGCCTCAGGAGGCGGGCCCGAGACACCAACACCTGCCACTTATTCCCATCTACATCACTCTCACTCGCTTTCAAGCTCTACGATCACGTCGCTCACACCTCCACCAACGGTTTCGAAATTCGTTGCCCTACCACCTTCGCCTCTCTATTCTTCCCATGATGCTACTGCAACATCATCATCTCAGAATACACAAAGTTCACGCTCGCCGCAGATGATCTTTTCGACATCAGCGTCAGCCTCTATACCCGTCTCTACACCGATGCTCCTACCTCAGTCTAATGACCGTTTACGAACTCCTGCACTCAAGCCGCCTACTGACGACCGAGAGGAAAGATCACGCTCCCGGCAAAACTCTGCGGGAACGTCGACCAGTAGCTCTCCACCGGCCTCGTCGACAGGATACTCTACGCCCATCTCGCGCTCGCCGTCGCCTCGCTCGCTGTCACCTCCATCTCCACAGACTGCAGGGCCGACTAAGCATGAAGAGGACGGTGCCGTCTTCAAGTCATCGTTCGCGGGATTGACACTCGGAAATGGCAGTCATACATCGGCATCAAACAAAGTCGCCGTCGTGCGCATTGAACAGGACGACAGTCACGAAAGCAAAGATATGGAGAGCTGATGATCCAGGTTCATGAGGTTTCTCTTCTTGGAGTTTCGCATCTTGGACGTTGGCACGACTGTACAAAAAGCAAGGACAGAAACGCCTCGTGCCACGCATATATCTATGTTTGAAACGGCTACTCAGTCAGATTCTTTCTTTTTCTTCGTAATTGGAGAGCCGAGCATTGCGATGTCGGCTCCGGATTTGGGCGAAATGTAATACCACCCAAAATTGTTATGCTTGTCTTGCACCTTGCTGGCATCATCTCACAGGACGCTCGCTGTCTTCATCGTCGGATAATACCAACAACACACCAGTTCCTCATCGTCAACATCAATGTCCTATCCTTTTGGTCACATCAATCAAATTTGTCGCTACATATGCATGGCACTTTTGGCTCTCCGCTGCGTATGCTATTGCACCCATAGGATTTATAAATGCCCCCCAACTTAGTTTCAAAGGCCAACCAACACCATTAATGATCGCATATAACGACTTCCCAAACATACCAAGCAATGTCCACGCACGATATACCTTGAAGATAGAAAGGCGGTGAAGCATGAGTAGATAATAACGTTAGTCGTTTTCTATCTGCTGAATTAAGATGCTTGCTTGTAGTGTCATCTTCGTTTGCGATCGCGCTGTAACGAGTCTACAATCTTCCAGGCCTCTGTATGTCATTCGATCACACAAATTAGAGCCTGAATGGCAATACCCTGAATTCATGAAATGTCGATACATAAGGACTAATTGGATACTGCGAGATGCTGGATTCATTTTTCTGCGAAAAGGCCTCTTCTGTCACACTGCCATGGTAAGTTACTAAGTCTCGAGACAGTAATGTTTTGCACAAGTCTGAACAATTATTGTATCGAGGAAAGAGTCGTGCGGCCCCTGACATTTGCGTTAGGTGGCAATTGTCAATTTCAGTATTTTCTTACGTTGATCCGGAGCATAGATGCTTCACAAAATTAGTCGCCTATGCATAAAGTATGCAGAGATCTTCACTTATCGAAGGCCTCGTTGCTGGACAATAAAATGGACACAAGACAAAGATAGACAATAAGAGAACAAGACCCATTCGACAAGGCTACCAATTCTATGGGGCGCGCTGGCCCTCGATACACCGTAGGTGAGGGACCTGCCGAGAGGTAGGACTAACTGCGCGTTGCATCTTCCAATATAATACGTAAACCGGCTGGTACACGCTGTTGACGGCAGCCGAAGTAGAGTCTGTGTTGATTGTACATACACGGCGCAGAGGTTCAGAGGGTGTCCAGGACGATCACGATAAGATTCATAACAAGGTCCAAGAGACAAGCAACAAGGCAAGATATGTTTATTATTTCGTACATGTGTACATCATCGGACATACGGGCACTGCAAAGGCATTATAAGTGTCGTGTAGGGCTGCTTGTTTTGTCAGCAAGCAGGGTCAGATACCGAGAAATTCTATTGTTCTGCAGCAAGGAAAGGGTTTGCAATTTCCTCTGAGCCATCGACGGGATTGAGGACAGTGATGGTGGGTCCACGAAGAACGGTCAGACCAAGGGTACGAACGTGTGGCTCTGGTACTATTGTACGCAGTGAGAAAGGAGCAGACAAAGAGTAATCCGGCGCACATTGTAGCTCCTCTGTGACCTCGTCAAGGACGAGGTTGAGAAGCTGGTCATAGCCCTTCAGTATTCCAGTGACTGGTAGAGAATCAGCGCATGAAAATGAACAGATATACTAGCTTGCCTTCACGGCCTCCTGTAAATTTGACGCGGATACGCTCGTCAACATACTTGGAGAGATCAAGGATGGCTTCACGACGTGGTTTGTCCGCGTTTTGTGCGAAAGCGGGGCCTGTTATTGGGCGTTTCTGGTGCGGGGCAGCCCCTCTACCACGGAAAGGCGCACCACGAGCCTGTTTATGACAATATATTCATGGGATTGTAAGTGCAGGGACAGATAAACGGAGAGGATACGCACGCGATCAGCCATGTTGTTGATGGTGGTGCGTGGTGAAAAAATTGAACGCGGCAGTGTGACTCCTGGATTCCCTTTTCTCTTCACCGCCATGAATGCGACTGAACTCCTCGCAAACACGCTGTCTGCTGGTACGTCTGCTCATCGTCGCCTGCTCACTCGCTCATCTTCCTCCAGACGCAGCCACGCGTCAAGATGCAACCCAAAAGATGGAGTCCGCCGCCCAGGACAACTATGTGCGTCCCTCATCGTCGCCGTCGTCGATCCTCTCGTGCTCATGACTTTTTCAGCCCCAATACATGCTCATGCTCTCCTCGGTGCTAGTCGACGAGAACACGCCTCTCCACGTCCGCAACGCCGCTGGCCTTGCCCTCAAAAATGCCCTCACCGCTAGAGTACGTGCCCCTCTCCCAGTCGCTGTCTCGCTCTCATCTCTCGTGGCTTCAGGAATCTGAGCGCCAGACAGATATGGTTACTCGTTGGCTCAATCTTCCAACAGAAACGAAGAACAAGATCAAGCAGGATGCCCTTATGACCCTTGGCTCTGTCAACGTCAAGGCGGGCGCCTTCGCGTCGCAGGTCGTTTCCGCCATTGCATCAGTGGAACTTCCCCAGGGCCAATGGCCCGACCTCATCGAGATCCTACTTGGATTTGTCAACAACCAGACCAACACCAACTTGCGCATCTCGACCCTTCAAACGATCGGATTCATCTGCGAAGCGATTGTGAGTTATAGGGCCCCGTATCAGCACTATGTACACGCTAATTGCTTTATAGAAACCCGAGATCTTAAGCTTGCGGTCCAACGAAATTCTCACTGCCGTCATTCACGGCGCTCGTCGCGAAGAACCTTCCCCAGAAGTCCAACTTGCCGCCATTCACTCTTTATACAACTCCCTTGAATTTGTTCGGGAGAACTTTGACCGCGATGTACGTCTCCATCAGTGTCTTCCCTTTACCAATCTTTGCCAATCTTTGGGCCTTTCTGATCGGTGCTTATCGTTACAGGGTGAGCGCAACTACATCATGCAAGTTGTTTGTGAAGCAACGCAAAACGCATCCGTTGCGGTCCAAGTTGGCGCATTCGAGTGCCTAGTACGGATCATGAGTCTTTACTACGACAAGATGTCGCTCTACATGGAACAGGCACTCTTTGGGGTATGCACCGAACTTGTCTCAATATCAGATCATACCACTGATTTCTTTCTAGCTCACTGTTGTTGGTATGAAACACGCCGACGAGCGAGTCGCATTGCAAGCTGTTGAATTTTGGTCCACCGTATGTGAAGAGGAGGTCGATCTGGCTATCGAAGCACAAGAGGCGCAAGAATATGGCGATGTACCAGAGACGGAGTCAAGGTTTTTCGCCAAGATTGCGCTTCCGGAGATCGTGCCTGTACTGCTGCGCTTACTGACGAAGCAGGAAGAGGACGCTGACGATGATGAGTGGAATGTTTCGATGGCGGCTGCTACCTGTCTCGCTCTCCTGGCGGGCGCAGTCCAGGATGCGATTGTCCCTGCTGTGATACCTTTCATTGAGGCGCATATCAAGGACCAGGACTGGCACTTCCGTGAGGCTGCAATCATGACCTTTGGCTCGATCCTTGAAGGCCCGGACCCTGCTGTTTTGACTCCTCTTGTTAACCAAGCACTACCTCTTCTTATTGACATGATGGGCGACGCAAATATGCACGTGAAGGATACAACTGCTTGGACACTTGGTCGGATATGCGACTTGCTCATTGGGACAATCAAGCCCGATGTTCACCTCCACCCTTTGATCTCAGCTTTGGTCGTTGGTCTGAGCGATAGCCCACGTATTGTAGCGAACTGCTGTTGGGCTTTAATGAACCTTGCGGATCAGTATAGCGCATACTACGAGGAAGAGGGCGAGCCTTCATCATCAGGTCCGTTGGCAAGGTACTATGAGGGCGTAGTACAAGCCCTGCTCAGGGTTACAGAGAGGTACGTGAACGATTTCTTTGGTTTGGGAGATGACTTATATACTTGTTTGGCCTCCGACTAGTTCTGGGAATGAAGCCAACTACCGTACTGCAGCATACGAAGCTATTACCTCGTATCTTACACAGGCGCCTCCCAGCTCTATTACCGTTGTGCAAAGCACAGCTGTGACTGTTCTACAGCGCATGGAACATCTGCTGAGCATACAGGTATGTTTTTAGTGATTTTCTGTATCTTCCAGGCACACTGACACGGGACGCAGAACCAAATTCTCGGTGTAGATGACCGCAACAATTGGAACGAGTTGCAAAGCAATTTATGTGGGGTTGTTATCGTGCGTATCATCTTGATACTATCTATGAGTTGAGCTGATGGTTTCCGAATTGCTATGTAGTGCGTGGTGCGCAAGCTCAACGATGGCATACAACCACTCGCCGACCGTATCATGACACTTATACTGCAGCTCATCCAGAGCGCAGGTAAGACATCCACTGTTCTTGAAGATGCTTTCCTTGTCGTTGGTGCACTCGCATCAGGTAAGATTTTGACTGTTTGGCACATTTATGACCGCATATATTTACTCCATTCTCAAGCATTGGAAGCCAATTTTGCCCCGTACATAACTGCGTTCTTGCCCTACCTCTACCCTGCTCTTAAAGCTCACGAGGACACCCAACTCTGCACGGTTGCTGTCGGTATAATTGGAGACATATCCCGAGCTCTTGGTGAACAATCTGCGCAATACTCGGGGCCATTTATGACTGTCCTCTTCGAAAATCTACAGAGCAATGTGCTCAACCGCAACGTCAAGATTTCTATCTTAAGTTGCTTCGGCGATATCGCATTGGCGATTGGTCCATCTTTCGAGCCGTACTTTGAAATGACTATGGGTGTTCTGCGGGAGGCCGCTGCTCTGGAGCCCAATCCTCTGGATTATGACCTAGTGGATTACGTGAGTCAACTCCGCGAGGGTATTTTGGAGGCGTACACTGGAATTGTGACTGGTTTGAAATCATCAGAGAAATGTATGCAGTCTTTTTCTATTATTTCTTCTTCCAGTCATTCACCATACGTCTATCTTAGCTTCGCTTCTGCTACAACATGCGCAAAGCATGCTCGAGTTGGTACATCGATGCCTCAGCGATGAGGAGCGCTCCGATGGGCTTATGCGACTTTCGTATGGCCTGATTGGGGACCTGGCAGAGTGCTTCGCACATGGGCAGCTCAAGCAATTGTTCCTTGCTCCATGGGTCGCGATCGAGCTGAGATCGAGGAGCCGAATGCCGGAAGAGACGAAGAGGACAATGCGATGGGCGCGTGAGGTATGTAATGACATTCTCTTGATATCTTCTTGTTTATCAACTTTTCTGGTTGATAGATGGTGAAGCAAGCTACGCAGTAGACGGACTCGTCGCTGTCGGTCCGGGCCTGTGAAGATTTTTTTTTTTTTGAATCTTTGACTTTTGCTTTTTTTGATTTCTCGACTTTTTTTTTCGCCTGTCTCCCTATCGTTTTTCCTTCTATGTTTTTTGTGAGTCTCGCTTCTCGTTGTTTTCAGTCTCTCTCATGGCACATGCATGCAATCACCATCTACATTCCCTCACATCAACATCCAGTTTTCCAGCCATCGCCATCCGCATTACCTCTCAAGGAGGTGCATTTTATACTGTTACGAATTGCATGTAATAGAAGAAACGGACTTTCTTATGGGGTCCGTCTGTCCGTCGTCTGTTCGCTTGTCATTTTTTTGTCCAGTCAAGTCACCCATCACGTCCGCACTCACCATATAACGTTGCCAGTACTTAGTACAATATACATAAATTCTTCTTTCCCTTTCTTCTTCATGGTTTTTTTTTGTCGCAACGTTTGCCTTCTGTGCCATTCTTCTGCTTTTTTTCCGGCACCATCATGTTTTTGGATTCCATATCGACAACGACACCCCGAAGTCGACACGCCTTGACTTCTTATTCTCTTTTATCCTTTACGAAACCGCGTCCTGTTCATATTATTTTCCATTCTCTGAATACTATTTCCCTTTTTTCCTCCAACTTCCCACGAGCTGTGCATTGCTCACTTGAGGCTTTCGATTGGCTTTTCGCCCTTCCTGTTTGTGAAATTCTAATTCAGGGGGTTTGAATTTCAGGTTGTTTCTTCCAGGTTTTTAGATTTTATCTTTCCCTCCTCCCTCCTCTCCTCTCTCCTCTCTCCCCTGTCTCCCTCTGTCCATTCTATCCACACTGCCCCATGATTCTATGTTATACCCAATAGCGACAGCTAGAGCATTTGTATCTTAGACAGAAGAAGTGTATATATACGATTCCTTATGGCTCGGACATTGACAATTACAAAATTGTGGGAATTTCAGTGGGGTAAAGGTTTGACCACAACGCCGACGAGCATGCGACGATGGACTCGCGTTTTACTCGTTTCAAGTTCGCAAATACTCCCCGCCCACCACCACCGCCGCCCAAGGACGATATCTACCAGCGCCCACCGACCATAGGCACCGCCGAAACCCCATCTTCGCCACTGTCGCCAACCGCCCAGTACGCCCTTCGCCGCGCCAATTCCCCCTCTCCTTCTCCCTTTTCCTCCGCTGAGAACAGCCACACCCCACTCATGAACTCGTCCACACCGTCGCTCTTATCACCACCGCCCGATCCCAATTTCAACCAAAGCAGTGCGAGCAGCAGTGCCGGAACCAGGCAGACGATGCTGTCAACCGCGTCTAAAAAGGACAAGGCGCTAGCCTTTCTCAAATTCCCCAAGAGAAGTCCTCGAACACCCCCAGCGGTAGGCACCAGCAGCAGCGCCCCAACAGCCTCCGTGCTTGTCATCGGCAACCCCATCAGCGCCGTGGATGACGACCTACCACCGCCCCCGCAGGACGACGACGGCATATCCTTGCCGTGGAACTTCCAGGTGCGTCTATGGCTCTTCATTTCCCTCGTCGTTTGCACCCGCTTATCGTTGCCATTAGCACAATATACATGTGGACGAAGGGTGTGTGTCCATCACCACTGCTGGGCTGTCATCCGCTGTATTACCACTGATCTTGCTTTGCTTTTAGGTATGTTGGGATACCCCCATCGTGGTCTACATCACTTGCATCTGCTGGCTTTACGGACGACGAAATTGCCGCAATACAGGCGCGCCGTGCGATACGATCCCCGCCAGACTTACGTTATCTATATAATGAGCGCCCCCAGAGCCCGGCAGGCACTACCTTTCCGTCAGCACCTATTCTCGCGAATCCGTTACCCCGTTCGACGTCCTTACGTCGTCTACAACCCTCCGCGTCTTCCAGCGGCTCTACGTCCCCAGACCCTGCGTCATCACCTTTTCCTCCACGGCCAGTACTGCCCACCATCGCCACGAGCGCGTCTACGAGCTCTAACGCGAGCGTAGGTTCAGGCTCTAGTACCCCCCTATCAACACGGAAACCACCGCCGCGGCGGAAACCACCATCACCGCTTGAGGCGGATTTGGTGGATGAGGCCAGAAACCAGGCGCATAAGGCGAAACAGGCCTCGCAGTCAACCATGGGCTTCAGTGAAGAGTTTTCCGGTAGTTCGTGAGTCTAGATCATTCTATTTCAATATCTTTGCTGTCGTGCGCGTTTCATGGCTCGCTCGTCACTTTTCTTTGCCCTCATCGTTGTGCATCACGCTGGTATTCAGCGCCATGGAATGCTTTTACCGGATCCGCGGACAAATTTGGGTGCATGCGGTCCACCGTTGATGCTGTGCGTTTTATGTATCGGGACCGCACACGCTAACGAAGAAGATGCACCTTTTACCCACCGCTTATTTTCCCTTGCTATTTTGTTTCTGCATCCTGATGTTTTCGCCCTCGGGGTGGAATTGGTCTTTGTGGGGTGTAACGTTCTTTCGCCAAACACGGTATTCATGTGCAACCTACCGAGACTTGTAACTATCGAACGCGTCTATGTCTTCTCCTGAAAATGGGAGGGGCATTTGATCTTCGCACTCTCTTATCAACATTTGGTGTCGTATGTGATTCTAACTTTTTCAGTTCCAATCATAGCACAACGGACAACACCGCCAACACATCCTTCGCAGGCCTCAATAATTCTGTCGCGTATAAATACAACCCCGCCGACGTTAGTAGTAGTAGCAATAACCCTACATATACCCAACACGGTGCGTATGCCACCGATACGGAAACAGATGACGACGATACCCCCCTCGCACACGCGCCATTACGCCTTGGTTCCGAGTCCGCGTTTTCGACGAGTAGTACGCTACCTGGTGGCATAGGGCGTGGGCAGAAGGCGGGTGGGGCAGGCGGCGCGAGCGGGTTCAAGGTTGTGAATGGAGGTAGTACGGATGGGGAAGGTGAAAGTGGGCCGGGGCACATGGGAGGAGAATCAGGTAAGAGCACAGAGGGCGTTGATTTGGTGGACGAGATCAGTGTGGAGGCAGATGCAGAGCTTGAGTTAGAGGTACCGGAGCGCCCGAAAGAGAAGAAGTCGAGCATATGGGGGACCAAGATTGGCAAACCCAAGTCCAAAGAAGGCTCAACATCAACACATGGGTCTGAAGGGCATACTTCATCGCTGGGCGCCCCCATAATTATTGCGCCAGCGGCATCCACTTCCGCGCTGGCTACTGCCCAAACGTGGAAGACCAGCACATCGACATCCCTTGCAAGCGTGGTGAGTCGGGGCGGTTCTTTTGTTGACGCTATGCGTGGTGGCGTGGCAAAGATGACACACCGCACGCCATCTGGGTCTGATGCAGGCACGCCCCCGACTGGCGTAAAGAAGAAAAAAAGCGGCTTAGCCAGCGGACTGGCGGCATCATTCAGAAATCGTCGGGCTGGGACGTCGGCGGAGGGTGCTGCGGAAGACGGAGAGGAGGAGGGAGAGGGAGAGGGCTCCGATGAGGAGTTCGTGTCTCTACCAGAGGAGAGTGGTCCGCCTGTATGGGAAATCTATAGACGACCACGGGCGGGTACGGACGCTAGTGGGGGTACAGATGGTTGGGGTGCGAGTCGGAGTACAGAGAGTTTAGGGAGGTCAGCGTTGAAAAGGAGCGCGTCAGGGCGTAACGGACAGCCGCCACCTGGCGTAGTAGGATCAGATGGCCAACTTCTGCGGAAAACGTCAGTGCACAGCCAGGGCAGCCAGAGCACACCCAGTCTGCGACTAAAATCAAGCAAGAGCGGAGGAAGTCTCCGCTCTCTTGCGCTTGGGATGGGCGGTAGAGGTGCTGGTGCAGGGCACAAGAAATCTGGTTCAACGACGTCGCTGGAGAGTATCCCCGAGGCATCACCACCACCGCTGCCAACTGGGGCCGCGGCTAGGGTAGGCGTTGCAATTGCTAACAGTAGTTCGTCATCGCCAAAGTCGACAACCAAAAAGACGGCGGCGCTGCCCCCGCGGCTATCGTTGCACCAATACTCTGGGAGTTCTGATCTCTCGGCTTGGTCTGAGTCTTTACTGTCCGGAATTTCGCTCTCTGCAGCTGGTAACGAGCTTGGATTTGGCATTGGGTTGGACTTGAATTTTGGTGGCGATGATGATGTTAAGCGGGAGAAGGAACCGAACAGCGCGCCGGCAACTGCAACGCAGAGCGGAGGGATGACTGCCAGGCCTATAGCGCTTCCCGCATATGCTCGGTCACAATCACAAGCAGAAAGCAGTACTAGTGGTGCTTCAAGTCGTGCCCAACAACAGCCACAACCAGACCCAATAGTCCGGACAGGGACGCCTTCGCAACGAATGCGCAAGGCTGGTCAACCATTGCCTAGCTCTAAACCACCACCGCAGCGCCCTATTCCACCTATTGTCGTCGGTCATTCCAACGGCGGCTCATTATCATCATCTACTTCATCTCTTCCTCTGAGTACTGCTCCCACAATACCTCATCCATATGCCCAGGCTGCTGCCGCTGGTACACGAGCTGCTACTTCTGCCGCCAGCAGCACGCACGGTCGTTCGCGATCAAATTCGCGCTCCCGCCCACCTGTGCAGGGGCACACGGCAAACACTAGTCTATCCCAATCTGCGTCTAGTCGAGATTCGCCCGCACCCTTGTCAAGCGTCGCCGAGCCTGCCACAACTGCTCGCTTCCCCCCGCCGACACCTGCATTTTCCGTACCGCCTTCCACACCGCTGAGCGCAACGGCAAATTTGAACAAGCCTCTTCCTTTGCGCAAAGGCAGCTCAGACGCTGCTACTCCGTTATCCGCTCGTCCGCCGCCGTCCGCAGCGGCAGGGTTGCTAAGTCCACCTCCAACAGCATGGTCGACAGCCGCGGAGGGCGTTGTGTCTCCTGCTGGATCCTCAGCTGGCCCGGACTCGGCGCAGTTGTGGAATGAGATCGAACAAATGATGGACCCAAGCATGATGAGTTCAATACCCGGGCTTCATCTGTCTGTCGCACTCCCTGCTGGTGCGCAAGGCGTTCTGCGCAGTGCGGGCCTAGGTCTGAGCCATGGTCACGGTCAACTACCTCCACCTCTCTCACTTCCGCCTGTTGGATTGGCGGGTGCGGCAGGCGCTAATCCTGCAAGGACCGTGGGCGACCTTGTGGGCGAGTCGCCGACGTATTCCGCAGCTGTGACCGAAGCCTTCTCGGCGACGCTACCTTTCACTCCAGAGGAGGAGCGCATGGAAGCTCAGCGCAAACTCAGAGCAAGCGAGGGAGTATTGGGAACGAAATCACCACTTGTCGAACAGAAGGCACCGGCGCAGTTGATGGGTATTGATGAAGATGAGATTGACGAAGACGACGATGGAGAAGGCAGCGGCAGCGAGTATAGTGACGAGGAGAATCCGTACGGTGCATATGATTCTCACCAAGGGCAGAGTCAACTCGGACTCAGGCCTCGGTCACCCAGCAGGGAACGAGGTGACGGTCGCTTGCTTACCGTATCACACACCCGTGAGCGTGATCCGAATTACCTTCGAGGGAGGGACACGAACCGCGATTCGAGCCAGAGCAACTCTTCAACGCTTACCGTTACTGCGTTAGCTGCACCCGCGGTTGTACAGAATGTCTCTGTTGCCCGCAGGGCGAGTGCCTATGTCATCGACAAGCGTAATGTGCATCACTCGAGGGACTCAGAGAGTTCTGCACCCTCTCCCACAACGCCGTTGCCTGCCAGCGGGCTAGGATCGTCAAATGAAAGCAAGCCTCTTCCTTCTTCCCCTCTGAGTTCGCATTTCGGGGGCACTGGTAGTGAAGAGTCTGGCTCAACTGGTTCAGTTTCGTCAAGCTCCCAGGAACAAGAACTGCACCCTACGCCAACGACAGATGGGGGTATTGGCTCGCCGTTGTTCTATTACCTCGACGGAACCCAAACGCCATCTCCTACACCAGACAAGATGCTCTTTGATCAGCGCGATCGCATGCCAAATATGCACGCTCATGCTCACGCAAACTTGAAGGACGATCAGGACGACGCACAATTCCCCGGCTATCCTGATGAAGAGACGATGGCAGCTGAAGCTGCTGCTGCTGCTGCTATTACTGCGACAACTCCTTCCCCCAATGCGACACGCCCTACAATTATCATCAGCGACGCACCTCTCTCTGGTGGAGGGACTATGCCACTTACCACAAGCGTGAGTACACCTGGCACGTCAACGCCGCTCTCTCCGTTCCAACGCTACCGTGGGTGGCTCTCAGCTGTAGTTGCGCCTCTGGAGGAGTTCATTGACGAGGCGGTCGATCCTCGCGACCACTACCTTGATATGAAGGAGATCGCGGAGGGTGAATCAGGAAGTGTATTCGCCGCCACCCTCAACCCTGTGACTGCAGCTAAACTCAGATTGCCGCCTCTTATAAAAGCGAAGGATGCAGATGAAATAATGGCCGGGCGCACTGTCATGGTTGCGATTAAGAGCGTTGCGATAGTACCGTCCGGGTCACCGAAGCTCGTCGATTTACAACGAGAGTTGACCTTGATGCGTGGCCTATGGCATGATAATGTGCTAGGCATGGATGGGGTTTACGTTGATCTGCAAGAAGATTCTCTCTGGGTGCGCATGGAGCTCATGGAGAGAAGTCTGGCGGACATCATTGGCCTTGTAGGAGATGGCCTGCAGTTGCAAGAGAGAACAATCGCGAGATTTGCAAGCGACGTAAGACTCTTTCCCCCCTTTCTCCATAGTCTCGTCACTTATTGAACCTTTGCACTAGGTCTTATGTGCATTAGAATACCTCCAACGTCACAACATCGCCCATCGCGACGTCCGATCCGACAACTTGTTGCTCAACACCAATGGCATACTCAAACTTGGTCCGTTTCATTTTTTCTCTCTTTCAATTTAATATAACGGCGCTAAATATTCGAACAGCCGATTTCTCAAACGCCGTGCAGGTAACGCAGGAATCGCCCATGCGATCTGATATCGTTGGGGTGGCATACTGGCAGGTAAGCCCATGTTGATAAATGCGTCGTAGGGATATTATTGAGTGACATTCTTTTTCTTTGATCAGGCCCCAGAAGTTCGAAGGTAAATTGACTTTATCTCTTTATACTGCGCCTTTCTGATCCGTTTTTTGTTTCAGGCCACCTTACGATGCCCTCAAAGTCGATGTTTGGTCTCTTGGTGCTACAATATGGGAAATGGCTCAGCAAGATCCACCTTTCGTAGATACCCAACAACTCGCAGATCGCTGGCCACCCCTCCGTCAACCAGAATTGTTCTCGCCTGCCTTCCATGATTTCTTGCGTAGATGTTCAGAGCCATCTGCTGTCAGGCCTAGCCCAAGCGAACTGCTGAAGGTATCTGCATATTTGTAATTGTTTGCTAGGATTATCATGCTGACGTTCGCCCTCGCAGAGCTCGTTGATTGTCAACAAGGCGTGTGGTCGACAAGTCATCGTTCTCCTCCTGAGTCAATGTCTTGCAATGGAGAAAGCACTCCAAGAGGAAAATGCGGAGACGTGAACCAGTGAACATTTTTTACTTATTTGTTTATTCTTTTTCTTTCGCTTGCTGGATCTTTCAGTATACCCTCCTCGGCCATTGATTGACCTTATTCCCCAAATCCCATATATCTCATTCCCATCTCAGGTTCCGTGGATATCGCATCATATCATATTTCCTTTTTGCTTTTTATGAACTGCATGACTTTTTTGGTTTCCTCACTCACTGCGCTCTCAATTTATACATAGTAATGCATCTATCCATTTATTCACTCATCTATCATCCTAGCTCTACAGCATAAGCAATCCTCTCATAGCCCATCTATCTTGCCAGCTACACTTTCGACTGCATCCTTCAATCTAAAGGACTCTTTGACAACCATGTCGTTCTCGTCCTCGCTACACTCCGCGATAAATGTTGCTGTCTCGGCCACAAATCCTGTATGCCCTCATCAGTATCTATACGCAGTATGAAGGTTGTAAAGAATATATTATTCTTATTATGCACATACCAATTAGTTTTCCACCATTAGAATTCCATAATTCTCGAATGGACGCCAAGGCAGAAATCCGCACGCGTGGATCTTCAGAACGTGTGTGCATCAAGATGTTCAAGTTGATAGTCTTCAAGATAGTATCGTCGACTATGTTGTCCACCAGGGCTGCGAGGCACTCCTGAAGTTCCTGTTTTCCCTCGGCAAAGTCAGGTTTCACGCAGACTTTGATCTGTGCTGTCAATGGAGCAGAAATCTGCCGCAATTTATCATCACGCCAAAAGCCTTCAAAAGGTCATTGGGAAATGTCAGGTACACATAAGAAAGGCAACATACCAGCATCGTCGAGGTTCAAGGTGAGGGTGAGGACCCTCATAATGGATGACCACAGGGAGAAATGGTCCAATCTGGATTCCGCAAATGAAACCAAAATGTCGCTGAAAGATTGCAAAAGGAAGCTCATGTATGGAACCATCAATCCCTAAGTCGCATAAGTAGATGTTGAATACATCGAAAAAAATCCTTACCTTGAAGAAGTCCAGAAGATGGATGTACAGATGGCCAAAAGTAACTTGTCGCGAATTATCGCCTGAAAAAAAAATAAGAGGGGCGCTAAGACAAAGGGTCGCGCATAACGCACTGGGATCTTCCACAAATGCCCAATCGTAGAGACGACGGAACAAAGGCTTGAATGCAGCTTCATTCAACTTGACGGTAAGCTCTTTGAAGGCTGCAATAACGCGAGATTCTGCCTAATATCATGTCAGCATTTCAGTAATGATAAAGTATTACCGGTACCTTTTCATCTACTTTAACGATGTCCAATGCCTCTAGAAGGTTCTTAAATGAGCCTCGTAAGCTTTCCAAGACAGTGGGTCTATCAGCGTGTTGCAAGGCTCGAGAGAACAATGTGAAGTAAGCGGAGATTTTGACCTGAGGGACACGTAACTCAGGAAGCAACAGAAAATGACTAGACATAGAACCTACCAAATTTCCCGATGACTGAAGAGGTTGCCACATATCAAGTAAAGTAGACAAGACAACTTTGGCAGGAACTCGCTTAGCAAGGGATTTGGCTAACGAGGCCAAAGCTGGGATCACTCTTGAATCCGAAGAAGGCTGGTCGATGTACAGAGATGCAACTTGTGTCACTTCACCACTCCCCCAGAAAGTTGGTATAGTTGTCAACAAGCCATCCAAAATGTAGAAAGCGTCGGTAAACAATGCTGTTAATAAATATGAGTTAGGATTACGCAGAAAATGTATTTCATCATACCTATATCATTACCACGCAAAACGGTTATACTTTGGGAGATAATTGAACGGAAGAATGGAATAATGCGTGGTCCAAGTTTGATGCTAGTGTTTATATAGATGTTAATGGTTGTATAGACAGTCAAATAACAGGACTTACGACAAAGACGATAGAGCAGACAGGGCAGATCTGGCAGTCAGTTTATTTTGGGTTCCGGACAGAACGAATGGCACTAGTTCTGCGAGAAGACTCTCCTCTCCAGGGGACATCGTAGAAGCAATGGAAGCCAATGCCTGGAAAGAATGTGTGCTGATTGTGCCGTCTTTTTGCGTGCTAGCCAATTGCTTGATTGACGCGAGTATACCGATAACGGATGTGGTAACCCCCGGACGCGCCTTCAAAGAGATATTTGGCAATCTCTGTGCGATCAACTCGAGTGCTCCAACTTGGACCTAAATGACATTAAGATCGAGGAAATTTTATTTTCTGATATAAATGCACACCTTGACATCACCGGAGTCAAGCATAGTCTGTACAGATTGCATGAAGTTGACAACCGCCATTGAGCTCAGAAGTTTGTTCAAGGAAGAGCGAGCAGCCTCAGCTAACTCGTCGACTTTGATCTCAGTGGGGATCCCTCCGGGTAGCTTGGCCAGTGATATGAGCTGAGCAATGACAGTGCTGATGGAAGATTCTCCCTCTGATGCAAAGGACGAAACCTTCGGCTTCAGAGCGTAGCCAATGAATATGATGAGCGCTTGTACTCTCCGGCGAAGTATAGCGGAAGAAGAAGCCGAATGATCACCTTCGCTGCAAAGAGAATCAAAATTTAAGTGTTGAAAAGAATTAGACGGTCTACGCACGCAATAACATCTAAGAAGATCGGCTGAGTAGATGCAGGATCAACAATATGCGCAACAATGTGTTGGCATTCATGTAGTATCTCAATTGCCGTCTGCAACATGATGAGATGGAATAATTTAGTATATCAAAGAATCGACGAACATATATCTGGAATTCATAAGCGACATGATGGAAGATAGACAGAGGAAGGGACAAGGAATTTTGTATCTCGTCCGGTGTTTGTCGTACGACACGGTTGGCCGATTTATCGAGCAAGAGCATACATATAGCCGCCGCAAAATCGCGGCTGCCTAAAACATCGACTAGATGTGCAAAGAATCTAGCACATGTACATTCGTTATTCGTTTATTACAAAACAATCTGTTAGAACTCACTTGTTGCGCCTATGACGAGGAATATGGTTGGCTGCGTCGGTGAACACACGGAGGAACTCTTTGGAAGCAATGTAAAGATCTTGGGACTTCGGATGTACTTCTTTCAATGATGACACCATCACTGGTACAATTCCGTCAATGGTCTGGGGTAGGAAAAGTGGATGTCACTATACAAAAAAGATGCATAGGCAAAAAAGGTCTACCTGTTGTACAACCTTGAAGCTATAACTATCATCGCGATGGAATACATTGGATCCCATGAACGTGAACACAGGCATGACGTTGTACAAAACGGAGTCTGGTGCCAGACGTGCCAAGTTCGCTATCAACAACAATGCCTGATGGAATGTCTGTGGATTGCCCGACACTAGAATTACTTGTTAATGACTTGTGTATTTGAAGCGACAGAAGCTTACCTCGGATGAGTTCAACCAATATGTCTAGTCTTATGACGCTTGGGGACAAATTGGGGACTTCCTGAATGAGTGGAATGAATGTTAGTAAACCAATGAGGCCATGCTGATCGAGCTACCTTGATTTTCGATGCGGCACTTTCGATGGCAGACATGAGAAGCTGTTCAATGTAGCTGACATCAGCCTGTGTTGCTGGTAATGTTTGTACGACTTTGCTGAGGGTATCGAGGAGGTGCGAAATGAGATCCAGAGAGCCAGGGAGTGATTTCGTTCCTAGAATTTCAACCAAGAGGCTCAAACGAGGGAGCGTATTTTCCGGAGCTCTGTACAAATTGTCAATTTTGATCTTCTCAATGTGATGGTGTGAAACTTACTCGGTGGTCTTCGCCCGCTTACTGGCACGAGGGCTAGAGGTAACGCCACTCGGTGCAAGCGATTGAAGGAGATGAACCATCAGGGAAACATCAGAAAATACGGATGCTAACACATGTCTCGATAGTGATTGCTGGGGTACCGCTCGTCAACCGCAAATTATAGAAAAAGTAACGCACTCACAGACGAGGAATCCTGTGCTCCTATTTCTAGTAACAATTCACACATCGACACCTTGTGTTGCTGGTTAAGAGACACAAACAGTCCGCTATCGATAGAATGAGCAAGGGCTTGTTGCAAGGGTAGGGGCGTTCCTAAAGTTGCAATTCGTCAAGACTGAGGGCTGTAGAGCTGGGATAGTGCACTTGCCTTCACGAAGATAAACGCGATTTAGCAGCAAGAAAGTATCCCATGCCGATTCCGTTTCGTTCAAATATGAAGCAGCCGAAGAATCCAAACATGACAACAAGCGGGTTGTAAGTTCTTCTGACGCCGCATCAAGCACATTGTTTGATGTAAGGGCCGAAGCTTTCTCAACAAGAGCTTGTATTGTCGGAAGCAGAATTTGAACCTTGGCCTTATTAGTGATAGTCGCAATAGACTTCAAAATGTCAGTTTTGGTCGCCTCTGAGGATACAGAGTTGATGTGAGAAAGGAGGTAGCAAACAACGCGATGTTTGTACCTAATTTATTAAGCTTATTGCCAAAATCGGAGAATTCGAGGATAGACCTACTCTGCATCCTTTTTTTTATCGGTCTTAGTCCTCGCTAGATGCTCTCCGTGGAAGACTTTTAGATAGGAAGCATCGTTTGTGAAATGGTCTCGGTGTTCGACAAGTGCATTGAGGTAGCGCTTCAGATCATCTTGATCTAAATATTGAAGGGTTCCTATGATTGGAAAAAAGATCAATAGAGAGGATGAGGTTGCTGAAGAAGTAACGCACTGGCATTTTGACCATATATAGTATCGAAACAATACACAGACCTAAGCTTTCGCTCCGTCAGAATACGAACTCTGGAAATGCATTCAATTGCCCCCCGGCAGATTCGATTGTCAGTGCTCTGTAAGGCGACAAGGAGGGATGGAAGTATAGTTTGGAAATCAACGCCATCATCTTCAAGTGTATGTGCTTCCAGGAAAGCAGCAGCATGCAATAAAGATATTTCTCTTGAATCCTTGAAGGCCACGTTGTTTCCACATGACCAGACACCAGCCAAAAATGCCAAAACATCTTCCTTGAGAGTAACGAATAGGATCTGCAAGATTGTGGTTGACAGTACTGGTACGGTTGTCGATGCGTTTGCAAGCCGGTATACGGATCTCATCAACGACACGTACTGTTGGCCGGATTCCTAGAGAGTGGAAATGAGTGAAAGCACACCCACAGACAATTAGCACTCACCGATACGCTTTCTGATATCCAATCCAAGTTAATATCGCTGGGCTTTGCGATTCTTGCGATAGCGGCAATTATAGATATTTGCAGCCAGCTCAATGTTGTCTTGCTCGCTGGCTTCACGATAATGTATTTTCCGACAGAGATGTCATCTGTAGACTATATTAGAAACGTTGTCAGCACAACAAAGCGCCGACAAAAAAATACTCCTCACGTTGAGCGTCAGATGCTCTTGAGACATATCATCGATGCCTGAAAGCTCGTCGATATTCAGCAAGTTTAAGATCTTGTGTGCTGTTTCGATTTGCTGATCGCCCGTCAACTTTTTGATCAGTGAAAGAGCGATGAGGTGAGCCAATAATTTGATATGGGTTTGAGCATCATGGAGTTTGCCAATGACAAGATTGACAGAGGCTAAAAAGCACTCAGAACTAATTATGTTATCTAGTAACGGTCTTCAGATGCAGTCATAGGCGTGAAATGACGAGACGAATCGACTGACCGGCAATTTTCTCTGCGATTTTGAAATTCATCTGGTTCATTAGCTCATGCGAATCAACTACGTCAGATGCACTGTCTGTTTTGATGATTTGCTCGCATCCCGAGAGCCATTCAGCAACGACACTCTCAGAAGAGGGCATGAGATGTGTGTTGACAATGTCCCATACGAGATCTGTAGTTTTCTGCCTTGATTTCGTGAATAGCAGGAGGGGGAAGAATATTTGATGGAAGACTTCTTCTCGGGTGGTCGAGTCTGCGATGGGCCAAAAAGACGAGGCCAAGTACGTCAGATGAAGACGAAGAACGTTGCGTTTAGGTTTCGTCTGGAAGGCCATAGCTGCGGATAGGGATTTCAGATAGTCCGCTGGGTTAGATGCGAAAAGTGAAGTGAGGGCTGCCGGGTTTTCGTAAAGAGCTTCCAGAACTCCAATATTAGTGTCCTGCACTCGGGCGACGAGAATACTTCGGATATTTTCCTGATAGACAAAGAGTTTAGTCTCTAGATATGAACACGGCTGTCAAGGACATACGATATCTTCTGCGTCTGAAGAGTTTTGGTCGCCGACATTTTTGATAAGCTCTTTCACTGCAACAATTCGAACCATGGAATCCGCGTTGGCGGAGGCCAGAACCATGTCAAGTCCCTCACGTGAACCCAGCTGTTTGGAAACAGTTGGAGACTAGCCAATGAAAATTAATTGACTGCTCCTGTGTGTACTTTGAATAACTGACCGTAAGTGAAATCAACAGTTGTTCAACTGCCTCCTTCACCGATTCATCATCCTCAGAAAGATTGATAGCCACGGTATGAAGGATGCCGGGGTATCGCTGCTGGAGCAAGGATAGAAGTCGACGCGAGGCCAACGCATTATCTGCTACTGTTTGCGCGCTTGTCCCTATGTCAAGTAATAATGTTGCCAGGATCTCAATCGCCGAGATAGGAATGGCTGCAGTACAAATAATTGTCTCCAATAGGCTCAACGAGCTTGTGTTCTGCAAACTGGAAGTTCGAATATTTAGTGCACGCAAAACAGATACATATATAAGACGTACTCTTTCACCAAATTTCGAACCAATGGCTCTATAAGTTTCTCGCTCCCGGTCCAAGTTGCCGCGAGAGCTATCTCGGCCTTGATGTCACTAGAGATGAATCAGGCGCTGAGAACAACGTCAGGTAGAATGTGGTACGCACGGTAAATCAAGTAAGGTCTTAACAGTGCTTTCAGATAATTCGTCGAGGGTTTCCTGGGACTTGCATACAGCTACAATGGATTTCATGAATTGATCTCCACGGACGGTATGGGCGCACAGAGCCATGGATTTCATTATTACGTTCAGAGCTGAAGCGGAAAGTTCGCATTTTTGCGAGAGCAGCGCAAGAAGAATGTAGCTTCCAATGACTGCGTCTTTTGACAGCCTTTTGGGCTTTTGTTGCAGCGGCTCAAGAAGAGCAGGGACAAGATAGGCTACCGTGCCTTCGCTCAATGATTTGCTGCGTTTGATGAAGTCGTGCAGAGCCGCAGCGTTGAAAGCAATTAGAGTATAATGGCTAATGCCTTTTTTTAGAGCAACAGGTAGAAGGGAGGTAACATATCTGGCGACATCGGTGTTTTTGAGCATCTCGGTGACCAGGGAGACACGAGGGACATTTTGGGCAGCGGATTTATAGGGAAGGAGGAAGCTCCACGTAGAATTAGGCCTAGAGAAAGCTAATGACCACCGATATCAAGTACACGAGATAGATAACGGCGTACTTGATCGACAATATTGTCACCATTTTGGCAAAATGAGGAGATTCATGATATGGAAGGAATAGAGTGAGGATAGCCTCGACATTAAATTCGTGTATTCTTAATTCGTGAAGTCAGTAGCTACTTTCCGTGAATAGTGAAAGTTTTACGCACCTAAATCTCCTAACAAGCCATTCCAATATCTTCCCTGTAGTTGGTTCCAAAAGATACGGGCTCAACAGCCACAGAAACTCGTCTATTGCCTTGTCCAACCCTTCGATGTCTGCAGACGGAAGTAAAGTCCGATCCGTCTCTTTAGCTCTCTCCGAGAAAAGGATATCTTCGTACTTCTCCAGGGCATGGTTCACGGACGCTAGATGAATTAAAGAGTTGACGCCCAAAGCATGGACTGCTTCCAAGTCGTGCTGGTCTGCCTCCTTGCCGGTGAAAAGGTAAGAAAGGGTGGCTTTCCGGCGGGATCTATCAGCCAGGAGAGAAGCATTGAGAGAAGCCGTCTGCGCAAGTTGCGCTGCTAGACTGGACATTCCGCTAGTAAATGGGAAAGGAATGCGATTTCAAATTACGCGCATTGAAAAAATTATTCACGTGATCGACGCACTTCTGGCCGAATTCGGCAATATTCATGTCGCCTTCCTCTTTTCATTCCTCACTTGCTAATTGGGAGCGAAACAGGTTAACGAGGTTTCCTGATACCTCATCTCGTATGGGCTCTTTTGTCCTCTAACTCGCCATCAATTTACTGTCTATGAATCGGAAACGCAAACATCGTTCAGGACCTCATGTTGATTTCGCAGCTCGCCAAGAAAGCCCTCCGCGGATTCAATTTCTAGGTCACCACGAAACATACAAACGGACGTTGAGAAACCAGGACCAAAAAGAGGATGGTAAAGTAGATCCACTGAGATCTCTCTATATTCAAGCACATGAAGCCGTCATCACACATGGTTCAAATATTACACCGGTGGTGCAGTCGCTAGAAGCGCTTGAATATCGCTTGTCTACCGATCATTCTGTCGAGGTAGTTCCAAAGATTGGGTCTGCATTGATCCAATGGGGAGCTGACTCAAACGACAAACACGACTATGGTGGTCAAAAAGCTGAAATCCTTTGGGAAAAGGAAGACAATTTGCCTTCAACACCGGAAAAAAATTCCCAAACCTCAATTTGGGTTGACAGGTACGTCCCTACCCTTATGGTCCCGCATGGAATAGTGCAGGCCATTTCTAATCCGAGTGTACTACCATCTTGCACCTCTGGTCGATGAAGTGCAATCAAATTTTATGAATACGTACTAGAGCGAAGTTAACTTTCTTATCACGACTGTCCCAACTTCACTCAAGCTGATGGTAAATCATTCCCCAGATATGATATCCGCCTCCTCACGGACAATCTGAATTTCAACTCTGCGCCTGCTGAAGATATAGGTCCTGCCTCTCCTGGTGGATGGTCAGATATTCCTTCAGATGCAGAAGACACATTCTTCTTCACTCCAGATGAAATGGAAGATTTTCATCGCGAGAAACGTCGAAAACTCTTGGAAAAATCCAGGGAGGACCGTGTAAAAGCTCGCATGGAAGAGGATGGTGTCGATGAAGCACATACTCAAGATGAAGACGTATGGGGCGGCAGCGATGAAGAGGTAAATTGTCTCCAATATCTTTATAAATTTACACGCTTACAGTGACATAGCCTGACGAAGTTCAAAAAGAGTTGATGCAGAGAACCGCCCTACATTTGCTGTCATCTCCTAACCCGGCGCAGCTCGAAATGCGCATCCTCGCAAACCATGGGAATGACCAACGTTTCTCATTTCTGCGAGGAAGATGGGGTCACGCATGGAAGTTAGCTATGGCCAAAGTACGGTTGGAGAAAGAGAAAAGGCTCCGAGCAGCAGATGAACCGAAGCCTATGGCGTTAGGAGTGTTGGCAGGCTATGGAAGTGACTCAGAGGATTCGGATTCTGACAAGAACGATGCCGAAGGAAACGCGAAGGAAGAATATGCTGGAGATATTACGTATCCTGCTTTGGTTCTGGAAGCAACAGTATCGGCAGAGCTGATTGATGCAGAGGAGTTAGCAAGAGAGGCCCGTCGTCAAAGACTAAAACAATGGACCGAAGCAAGAAGGGCACCTAAAGACGCGGCGCAATCATCTCATGATTGACTAATATTGCTGCAGAACATGTTCCTTTCAATCATCAGAGACGTATGTACTTTTAATCTGGTCTCATGCGTTGTCAATGAATTGCTATAACTTCTTATTCTTACAAAAACTGATCAAATAATTTACTTATTCTTACAATCCAAGATTTGTTCGAGAATCTTAACTTAATAAGGTGAGGGAATTTATGACTGCGATTGCAATTATCTAGTGATGATATGATTTTTACATGATCCATATATTACAATGCAGAAAATAGATGAGAAGGTCGTTAAGATGAAATATAAATACAGTATTCGTGATGGTCAAAACGACAATAGCATGGAGTTCAGAACCATTCAAAATCAGTCTCGTCGATGCCGTCAAGGTCGTTTGCCAGGTCGTCTCCGGAAGACTCGGCTTCAGAGGTATTGTCAGTTTCTTGGTTGGCGAGCTCGGACTTTGTGGTTGAAGGCTCTGGCGCCTTGGACGCCTCGTCGTCGGTGTCCATAGCGTGAGTGTTGGTGGTGACCTCAGCGACAGGTGTTGGCTCGGCTGCAATAGGCTGCTGCAAGGGGTGTTTCTCGATATAGTCCGTCCAGGCTTGTCTCCAATACCGTTCTAGTTTAGCAGTCTCCCTTTCGATATCCTTCACGACCCCTCTCCGCTTTATCCGGATGCTTTGCTGGCCCCAGCTCTCGACGCCGTCAAGCCTCATCAATAGCTTGTCGAGAGCTTCCAGATGCGAATTCAACGCGTAGTTCGTGGAGGTGTAATCAAGCTTGCACTCTAAGCCGTCGACCTCCATGGGTGTTTCGTCCGTCTCTTCAGGCTCCTTATCGAAATCTGATGGTGGGCGGCAGGCAGGTACGGTGATGTGCTCCCCGGGCGATCCAGGCTTCTGGAAATCGATGGTGTGGGGGTATACGAAAGTCTGTTTGAGCTTCTCGAAAACTGAAGCAACTTGGTCAAGGGCACGGACGGAAGCGTGGATGTGGTATTGTTGCTGGATGCGACTCGCGGCCTCGTTCTGTTCTTCGAGAGTGTGAGCGGGTTTCTGGGATTTAGGGGACTCAGGCCGTGATGTAGGCTCTGTTTCTTCGGTTGAGGCTCGGGTGTCTTGGAATGATGAAGGGGAGCCGCGCACAGGAGATGGAGAGTCGCGTCTGACGTGTATGGGTATGGATATATCTGCCTGGGGTCCTCCAGGAATAGTTTGGGAAGCGCCAGAGCCTCTGATTGGTGATGTCCTTCGTTGAGCCTGCGCAAGCTGGAAGATATTAAAATCATTGTCGATGGCAATATTCATGAGGTCACAAACCTTTGCCTGCTCTTCCCTCTGTTTACGGAAGAGCATTTCGTTCCTACGCTGCTCTTCCTGTCTTCGCATGGCCTCGATAGCGTGTAGTTTCTTGAGTGCCTCCTGGCGGCGCTCTTGTTCCGCTAGTTCTTGTCTCCGCTTCAGCTCGGTGTACGGAGATTCTTGTCTCCTGTAGTTGCCGAAGCCCCAATCGTCGTCCTCGCCCTCGTCAAAGGCCTCATCAGGAAGCCATTGCGCACGTCTGGCGCGTCGCTCGAGGAGAGCACGACGGCGCTCCTCGGCAATTTGATCATCGGAAAGCCCACGCGTTGGGGCGGATTCGAATGTGGACCCTCGTTGGTACGAAGAGTTTAGATATGGATTGTAGGAGGCATTGTTATACCACGATTGTTGGCCGAACATGTTGTGAGATATGTAGATGAGATATGTTTGTGAGATACCATTTCTTTGGAAACTGCAGGTTTTAAGAGATTCTCGAGTGAGTGCGTCACCTCTGTTCCAGAATTTGCTACATCGTTCCGCACAAATACCATAACATCCGAGACGTTTGTCGAACGGACTAGAACGTCACGTGAGCCCTCTTTTAGGCGCTCATCTCTAAATGGGTGCCTCGGGCCTCGGCCTCAGACCGACGTTGGTAATCGTCAGAGTCATATTCGGATGTGCCTAGATGTATTTACATACAGATACGCATTTCTGTACTTAATCTCTGAGTTTCTGGATCTCGTTGCCAGTCTCCACCTGTTCTGCCATCATGACAACAATCGTTGGAATCTCTAGCAGGCTGCAGACTCTCTGATTGACGGGGCATTTCCATTGTGCCAGAAATACTTGAAAATACTGATATGGGGTGTATTTGATACAGGGCATTCGTACTACATACTTCTTAAGTTCGCTTCGATGGGCGCCTATCGGTATTACAAGCAACTCAGCCTGGCAGCAAGATCCCCGTGAGAGGGTACTTATACACGAAGCGCGAATTGATACAATCTACCATGCATACATATGCACCGAAAGATGTGTTAGTATCACGATCTGAGATATGTATTACTTCGACGAAGTTCTGCGTAAGCCGTTTATTCGGGAGGCGCCGGAACTGCTCGCCTAGATTTGTGCTGCGTAGAAGTTGCTTTCCCGCGCTCTTAACAGAAATTCATCATGCGACACAATTCGCACCAGTATGATTCGGCATTTATAATTATATACATTCTGTGTCCTTTGAACTCATAAATCCCACTTCTGCCTACACTCTATGGTGGAAAAAGATAAGTCGATCTCAGCGCAGAACACTCATGCGTAGGTGAAGAGGACAGCGACGTTCCATCAGAGTAAATAAAGCGCCCGTCGGAGGCTGTGCAGCAAGCCGAAGGAAGTGTTTATGTTGAAAATGGCTGGTCAATTGACAAACTATTGTAGCAGGATTGGGATACTTGTACAAATAAGGCAACGTAGTGAGTGAGGGAGTACTACTCAGCGGACGCAGATGGCCTATCGAAGTCCGAAACTTTACAATAAATCCTCGAATTTAGCCGCCTTGAGTCTTTTCTCGGTGATCAAGAAAGGAGCTGGGAGTACACCAACGCGTCCAGGCTTCGCCTTATCACCGGGCGCTCCCAAGATCATAGTCGCTATTGCGTGGCCACTCAGCCACGCATGAACCATCCCCTCTCCAGTATATCCAGCTAACATCCATTCACTAGGCACAGCTAACGGCGGGGTCGCATCACCCAAGATGGTCGAGTGTGTACTTGTGGAACACGATGACGGTATCACGTTCTGGTGAGGGGGACGGGGCGGGGGTGGGGGAGGTAGCGTCCGCGGCACCTTCCTCCCAGAGACAGATTCGGGCACACGCCCAACCCAGGGTTGCATATCCGCCGAAATGCCAATTATCCCCGTCCAGGAAGCTTTCACGCGTCCTTCTCCCCATTTAGTATTACCAGAGAGGGAATCAGAGCGATCTTGGCCCCAGTGTTCAGAGAAATATTTCTGCAGCGCGCCGCTGAGGTACGCCTCAATTTCGAAGTCGCCACCGCTGTCATCTGTGACACCGATATTAGAGAGTAATGCTCCCTCGAAGCGTCCTCCAAGCATAGCTCCTCCCCCGAACATGAACTCTCCAGAGGTAGGTAGAGGTGTCTTATTAGGGTCGTCGCTTGCGGGAAGGAGCTGGGTGAGGTAGTCAAATGCAAATTCCGGCTTGAGTTTTCCGGATGTATTTTCTTGTGTGCTGGGGTAAAACAAAAACGCGCGTGTACTTGCCCAATTCGAATTGGGGTTGGGCTGTGGATTTGAGGGTTCAGGCATGACCCCGTAGCCAGGACGCTGGGCAGACATATGAAGTCTGGTAGGTACAATCTTCTTACGCATTCCGGGGAGAAGATGGGAAGACCAAGCATTGGTAGCATGGACTACATGAGGAGTTCTGATGCTCCCTCTCGGTGTGACGACCGTGTACATACCGTCATGAGAGACGATTTTGGTACATGGTGTATGCGTAAACAGCCCGAAACTTCTCAGCGAAATTAGATCAGGTATGAGATATGAGCCGTCAACAGCACGAACTTTGGATATCGTGTGAGCAGTTTGTCGAGGAGTCCTGTGATCAAACGATAAGGGTGCACCGAAGCACCGGGCTTAAGTATACACCCATAGATAGACTTGGTCAATTGGAGTTTCTGGCGGATGGTGAGCATTTCTAATGGGGAAATGAGAGCTGCACACCTACCTTGATAGCGTCAGCTCCCTGTACAGTGTCAAAGCCTTCAGCAAGGTCCTTAGGTACATCCTTTAGATACGATTTCAGCTCTTTCTTCGCTTTTTCGAACATGTCGGGGTACAGAAATGCGTCGAAATCGTCAACTAAGCGCGCTTGTGATTCGGCCAGCAGCCCTTCTTCCTCTGCGAGGTTAATGAGGGTAGGAATATGGGAGAGCCGGAAACGTAGAATTTCACGGGCAGTTGAGGCCCCGTAAGATTTCTTCAGCTGGAAGTATTCCGTATACACATTGGGGACAACATGACCACCATTTCTACGTGATTATTAGCAAGTGCTATTGTAGAAGCTAGTGGCGAATAGAAAAAATAGCTCACCTTCCAGTTGCTCCTGAGCAAGCATCTCTTGCTTCAAGCATCACAACCTTCAATGGTTCGACATATTTTGAGTCGGGATCGCCACGCACATGATCTAACAACGCCTTTGCAACAGACGTCCCAGAAATACCGCTCCCAATGACAACAACATCAGCGTACATAGGAAGCGCCTTGTCTTGTCCATGCTGGGCTATCGGAGATAAAGGAATGCTCCAATACGGTACAGATGAGTTCAATAGAGGAATTCCAGGAGATCGTGCAATGCGTTTAGAGAGTTCCTCAAAGCCGTCGACGATTGTTTTAATCGAATTGAATGTGTAGCGTAACGAGGAGAACATTCCACCCATTGTTGGTCAGAGATAAGATGGGCTGAAGCGGAGATGTGTGTATTAAGATAGCTGTCGCCTCAAGGTGTGTAAATGGGATTGTGGGTGAGAATATGAACCCTGAGTCCTGATAACATCCTCAACTCGAGGCAGGGCTAGATGAAGTGTCGCGAAAAGGCCGCCAACGTTCGCCGGAAGAATCAAGAGGTAGTTAAACTTACTCTCAATCTGAGAGTAATACTGATTTCACGGGTGGATCTTGTCAGAAAGGCCATTTATGCCGGAGAATTGTCAGTGGATTTGGAGAGAATGAACGCCACGCCAAGTTGCCGGTAGATTCAAAATGATTTGCTGCCGGCCCTCAAGAAAGTGACATCGCAATATATTATATAATTATCAGTTGCTCGAGGTGAACTTAAGTAAAAATTGTAACGCTTCGTGGTCTGAGGATTGTTTCATTGGCGAGACCAGAGAACTCAAAACGTTATTTACTACTTAACTAACAGAGTTGTCTTTTGGTTGTTTTGTTGAACATTTTCAACGATACTTGACGGATAAGCCTAGTAGTAGAATATGCGCGTTGCTCTGAACAGTTGAAGAAATTGTGAAGATTGTTAATACAAGGCTTCTATAAGGTACATAAACAAAATTTCAGCAAGTCTCGTTGAAGTGCTAGAAAGTTGCGATTGAAGTGATTCGTGAAATGTGCGTCTACGATCGGACCATTGGTCACCTGTGTGCCAACGGGCGCTTAACACCAAGTCTTTTGTAAAATAAAAATTAGGCGCGCACTGGGTTCCTTTTATACACGTAGAAATGCGATGAAAGCAAACATTTTATCTTCGATGATTTGTATTACATTTTCCTTGTTCTGCAGGATCTGGTATATGGCTTATTGCTACGATTCTAGTCGTCCCCTCATCTACAACAAAGCTGGCTCCGAGGAGTCAGACGCATCGGACTCGCGACGACCCCTGTTCATCGCGCCGCGGCTAGCCAAATCTAACTTGTAATCCCAATCGCCATCAAGGTGTGCGTCGGGAGCCTTGGAGCGCCTGCTGCCCTTGGGCTTCTTGTTCTTCTTGGCGACCTTCCGTACCGGGACGCTTCCGTCAGCGCGCTTGCTGCTCGCATCGGACAGAACATGTTCAGCATCTATATCGCTCTCGCTATCGGATTTGACGGAATCGAGGACGGGGATAGTAACTCCGACGCTGCCAGCCTCGAGAATGCGCGCCTCCTGGGCGATCATCTCGCGCATGTCGGCGAGGGAAGACTTGATGCTGCCCAGCTCGACTTCGCGCAGGTAAATGACCTCAAGAAGCTCGTTGTACTCGGCAATCTTGGCCTTGTGTTCGCTCGAGGCGCTTGGGGAGGCGACGAGACGCTCCTGTAACGATAAATCAAGAATAGATCATGATCATGATGGTCAGTTTAAGCTCTGGGATATGACTGACAGCACGCGCGACGTACATCGATGACGGGGATAATGGGTGCAGCGGTCTGGAGAATGTCGGCCATCTCAGATGGTAGCGAATTGGAAGTAAAACGTGTGGTTGTGTAGAAAAGAGTGATTTGAACGCGGTATCTACGATCCCCTGCGAGGTCGAGATGGGGAAGTAATCTAGAGGACAGTGACTCTTTTGTACTTCTGGGTCGAGTCAGGGAGCCAAAGAAATGAGGCACAGATCGATAACTCTGATACCTCGAGGCAAAAAACATGCCTATTATCCTCGACTTTGCCTTCAGATTGTGCACGCGGAACACACGAGGCTAACACAGGAATAGTCAGATTCACATAAGAACCGCCTGTTCATTATCCAAAAAAAGTTTATTCGAACTTTGCGTGTCGGAGAACAATCTATGCGATATGATAATCAACGCTACGACCACCGAGAAGCGATAGAATAGGGCATATGAATGCTTGCTCACATTGTTCCCTGTAACAAGCGATCTCGAGATATATGTAATCGATGACCTACATCGTTGTGATATCCGATAGAAACATGGTAGAGAGGAAGTTTCAGGAAAACCTGTTGGGATGGGCAACAGGAGCGGGGTGCCGATGTCTTATCCAATGACATTTCGTTAGGCATGGGCAGAGGGTATGATGAGCCCTTCCATGGAAGGACCGTGGTTATGGGGCTTTAACATAATCAGAAAACCTACCGTATCAGAGGCGCAGAAGGGTGAAGAAAAAACGACTGCCCACGAGTTTGCCTTCCAAATCTTTGTATATATTTGTCTTCGCCTCAAACTTGCAAGCAAGACATACTTCTAGTTGGCAGCGCTGCCTCATATACATTCGTTCTATTGATCATCTTATAGATATTCTCGTGTAGGATGGTGTCCAGAATAAATTTCGATAAAACGAGCAGAATCCAAAATCTCTGCAAATATAGATAGGCTGAAAAGAATAATTCATTGTGAACGACGAATAACGATGTATAATAAAATACTCTACGCTACGGAAAAGCGATAAGATTGATATAGGGCGTCGTCGTGGGTGTCTCACTGACCCGGAATATGTATAACTGATGGCATACAGGAATGAATCATGATATCTGGGAAGGGAGAATTGTATCCGTTGAGACTATGCGCGCTGAGCACACGTCTGGTCAAGCATCGGATGCAGCTGTGCAAGAGCTCATTGGTGCGAGGTGCCAAAATTTGGCGGAGGGTGTATGTGAACCCTGGTGTAACATGGCCGAGTTTCAGCGGCAATGTTTAATCTTCCTCTGGAATGGAGGAGAGTGAAGATCGCTTGCGCCTGTGGCCGGGCGTGAATGTAGAGGGCACTTTAGGAATAGGCGCATATGAGACTGCGGGTGCAGGCGCGCGCTGAGTGTTCCTCGGCGTGGAGTAGATGATCTGCTGCTCTTCGTCCGAATCATCTGAGAGGAACATGAATTCTGCTGCCAATCTGTTCGCCATGAGTTCGATTGGATCACTGGGATCGGAAATGAATTTCCTGCTCTGATGGAACAATTGATAAATGCGATATGGTCAAATATAGGTGGAAAACTTACATGTGAAGCAGGCGAGGAGTTGGCAGAGTTCAAGCTATCGACAGGCGAGCTGCTGCGCGACTTCGACGCGTTGATAAAGGCAAGGCGCTCGAGGCGCTGGACTTCGGTTTCTGAGTAGCCCATTTGTCTTCCTTTGGCGTCGTATTTGGTGTCAGAGATGGTGGTCATGAAAGGAGAGCCAAAGTGGGATGGTAGAAAGGACGCGGTAGACATAGTGAATCAGGGGTGTTCAAAACAGAGACTTTGGAGAATTGAGACTTTGTAGGTTTAGGATGCTACGGCTGCGCGTCTGGGGATGTGATAGCGGGCCAACCATGATAATGGCTGCGGTTATATAGGGAGCAAAGAAAAAAAAAATAAGCACCTTTCCCCAATGAGTCATGTAATTAGATGATCACCAAAGGAACATCTGCCGATTGCTCATGATTATCCTCAAACGCCCTCGGCATCCACTCACACGCTGACTCACGCCTCGCCAGGCCTCGCCTTTCGTCATCCTTTCCTCCCACTTTGGCAATGACACGCCTCGAGCTGCCAGCTTCAGACAAGCTTCGGGGACCGGGAAACGTGTTTTGTCGAGAAAACCGCGTGTTTTTTTGGGAGAAAGTCGTCTGGCCATGAAAAGGACGCAAGGCTGACGCGGCTTCGCGGATGAGTCGGTAACCGTAGCTTAGATATTCTAGTCATCAATGTATTGACTCGGGGACCTCCGATCTACACGCTGAAGCCGCGCACGTCAGCAATTCTTCCCAACCTTGCAATGCGCCGAGGTTTGTCGTGTGTGATGCCACTGAGCCTAAGTATACACGTCATCCCCGCGCCTTTGCATCTCGGAAATATCTGCTGAGTAGTCTCATTATAGATAGAGTGAGATGATCTTCAATGTTGGATTAATGTTGGCCATACAGTCGAACTTCTCATAACCCATACCCCTCGGTGGAATCCCCAGGCTATGGGTTATCGGGGGT
>QFFD01001822.1:0-12875 GCA_003314615.1 Pholiota microspora
TAATCTATATTTGATAATAAATGCTAGGTATTTTGACTGCTTGAATTGATTTAATTTAGATTTAATCATAAAGATTCAAGAATTTGGAGTATAACTATACCCATCAATATAAAATTTGGGCTACTATATAGCCAAATAGAAATTTATCAAGGTACCAAAGCCCTTATAGTTGATTTGCTGGATGTTTAAATTGTTTTTTTTTCCAAGCCTGAAAAAGTAACACACTAAAGAAAAAGTTCAAAAACTATGCCAATCACATTTTTTTTATTAGTTTCCTTTCTAATTAAATATAAGCAAATTACTTAAAGCAGAAAATATTAGTAGGTAAATATCCTGAAAACTGCTGCTTAGATCAATACACCATAAACTAGAGTAAATAGGGCTTAAAATTAACTTTCTAATAGATACCTGCTTAAGCCAATTAGTTATAAAATTAATATCTGAGTAGTTAATACTCAGGTGCTTATTATGAGATTTCCATCCAAAATATTTAGGCACTTATTTATGGAATGTATGGATATACCATATGGGCACACTGTGTAAAATAATCAGATCATATAGATTAATCTCTGATTTTATATTGCAAAAAGTGCATATTACTTAATAAAATAGCTTGTTTCTTTAATATAAAATCAAAATCTACTCTAATATAGGTGCTCTAAAAATGTGTATATTGTTCTAAACTATAGCTTTTTAACAAGCCCAAGATTGCCTAATTCTAAGCACTGAAAGATTGCAATTTATGCTATGTGCTAGCATTCTGGCTGGATTAATCTGGCATAATACAATTATTATGCCATTCATACTAGCTCTGTTACAAACATGAAGGGACAAATATCAAAGGTGTTTATACTTGGACTTGTATTCATGGATCAAGATACACAATGAATAAGTAAACTCAGAATCATTAAGGTTGAGCAATATTCAGAGTAAAAAAGGTAAAATTCTCAAGAACTAGCTAAAAAAAAACAAATATACTAGGACTAAGTCTTAAATACTAAAAGGTATACTAAAGTAAAACAAGGATAGGAATATCAGGATAGAAGTAGAACAAGATAATGGATAGAATAAAAATCTGGTCCTAAAGTAGAATAAGGTATATAGTATATGTAATAAAAAGAAAATAAGGGTGTATAGAATATAAAACTTAGATAATGACTTATAGATAAAAATAGTATATAGAATAGTAAGAAAGGAAAAAGCAATAGTGTTTATAATATTATCTCCTTTGCAAGATTGAAGGCTTCTGACTTTAGTAGTAAAGTTTCCCACTCATATTATTTTCAGCTGTTGAAATAAAGTCATTATAGTCATTATTGTAATAGTTGCAATCTTTCTTGTCAGAATGATTATAGTGGATATCATATGGATTGCAAGTACACTTACTTATATTGTAGCTAGGTTTCCTTGTTTTATAGTAAAGACAATAGTATTGCTTGTAATCCTGTTGGAAATAGTGTGAAAATCTACAGATACAACATATAGCAAATAGATTGTTTCTAGGCATAGTGTAAGGTGTGGCATATGGATAATCCTTGTATAGGATAATGAAGGATAGGTAGTTTTGGAAGAATGTATAGTTTTTTTCTTGATAGAGATAGGTCTTTCTCTAATCTCTAGTGGAAAGTAAGAAAGCCAGATTATAGTACTGCTTTGTTTATTTGGTAGCAGTGTTTGGTTAAAGAATTTTGCTGTGTCTTTGTAGAAGTATTTGTTATTTAAATAGGAGTACTATTCTCAGATAGCAAAATTAAGAATGTCCACTTCAATATATAACCTTTTAGTAGTAATGAGGTTGTTTTAATAAAGCTAATTTGGTTTGCCATTTCTTTGGGTTTGTGTCCAATCATTTAAATAAGTTTCTGCATTTTTTCTGTAGTGTGGATGTGTTTTTTGAATATTTTGAAAGAGAGAAGATAGTTAATATAAAGGGGAAATTTGGGCAATACAAAATAGTATATAAGATTTCCAATTTTATTTCCTAGGAATAGAAGTAAATTTGCAGAGAGTCAGAGGCAAGTATGGTAAGAGCAGAGCAGCTGGAGGTATTGGATTTAGTGCTACAGACTATAGTTATTATTAAGGGGATTTAGCAAGGGGCATATCCTTTAGTAGATATGCTTGTAGTTCTAGGGTAAGCAGTCTGGATTGTAGCTAGTTCTAGAGAGTAGTTGGGGTCTAGAAATGACTTAGGAAAAGAGTTATTCTAGTTGTTGGCAATGACTATACTGTTAAATGCATCTACAAGGCATTATTGAGCATAAGGACTAGTTGGAGAGATAGAAGACATAGGCATATTGTAATAGTAGATTTGAGTTGTAGTTTATTTCTGATTAGTAAAAGAGCTAGATACTATCCTTTTTATACTTTTCCATTATCTTCTAAAGGGAATTTAATAGGTTAATGACCCATAGGATATCATAGTAGACAGAGTCTTTAGCAATAAAGTCTACATCTTTGTACCAGGCCAGTGCATTTTTTTCTCTTTTTTTCAGCCTGAATAAAAAGGCCTTGTATTAGTAGCTCAGTTTTAGCAAAATTAATAGCAGCAGGTGAGGTCATATTTGGTAGCTTTAAATTATTAGAGTAATTTGTAGCATCTATAATTTAGTTTAGATCTTCCTCATTTGAATTTAATGGAGATAGTAGTCAGGAAATCAATAATTGCTATATATTCTCTGAATTAAAATATTCTTTCCACATTAGAAAAACCACTTCTGCTTTAAAAGCAACTTATGTAAAATTATATTTTATAGTTATAAGGATTAATAATAATTTTTTGGCATCTTTTAAAGTGTTATTTTTGTCTATATTACTTTGTAGCACTTTCTAATGCTTTCTAGTACTTTGCAAGTCTTTAGAAAATATACAGATAAGATTGAATTTGTTAATACTCTAAGGCTCTTTGAAAAACTTTAAAAGACAATATAAGATTTTCTTTCATTTGGTTTAAATTCTATACAATTTGTATACTTTAGTAATAATAGTCTTGATAGTATATTAAAAAATACACAATAGATAAAAGCTAGCCTAATATATATTTAGTAGAACTACTACATTATAATAATAATATAGTTATTATTAGAATATATATACATATACTAAATCACTATAGATATAAGTTTACTCTGAGTGTATATAGTCTAGAATAGAAGAGCAAAGTAATAAGCTGGTGGTTTTAGAGGCTTATATAATATAATTTTGAGCTGTTTTTGTTATAGATTTACTAAATTTATACTTATATGACTTGTAGCTTGAGTATAAAAAAGTAAATCAATAGCAATAGCAGTTGTAAGATTATCAAAATGTAAATTAGGATAGCTTGTCTCAAGTTTCCCACACTCTGGCATATAGCAGTACAAAGAGACTTAGAAATTAAAATTATTAAGTCTAGTCCAGTACTTTTAGATCACATGATTCTTAAGTTATATGACTGATTAAAAGACAATGTTATGGTATGTTCTTCTAATACTATATACTTCTTTCTACTCTACTTTTACCTACTATCTTTGTATTCTTTGGCTCAACTTCAAAGTCACAACTATGCCTTATAATGGATAATGTAGAGAAAATGAAGAATACTATGAAGTGGATATGACCAGCAGATAACTCACTATGCTCTCCATTCTAATATCTATTAATGTATGCTTTTTTTTATAGTATCTCTTATACTTAACCCTACTATTTGCTTAACCAGGTATATTGAACTAAGTCTATTACTTTATATCCTAACTGACTTACTTATTTGATAGATAATATCATCTACTTCAAGTGTACTATTTTCTTCTTTACTTCCTCTAGTACAAAAACTACTATAATTGCTTATTCTATAAGAATTTGGATAGTAGTATAAATTTTAGTAGAGCTAGTATATAGAGTAGTTATCTTGTAATTTTATACCTAGTTAGATCAAATATATAGTTTTGTCTTTTACTTAATGCTTTTTAGCAAAGAAACCTCTAAAGAAACCAAGCTATATATTTGATCTAACTAGGTATATTTTATCTAGCAATATAGCATATAATAGGTACACCTTGCACACCAACAGCATAGCCAATATGTATGATATAGAGGTCATAAAATGCTATGTTGCATCTCTAGTATCTAATTTTGCAAAGCAAATATAGATATCTCTTCTATTGTTGATATCTTATCTCAAGATTATTGATGTTCTATACTAGAAGTATCCTACTCAGGGAATCACCACTGAAATGTTGGAAATTTGGGATGCCATGGATGCACACTCCCTCTCTAGTTACTTTGCACTTACAAGCCCTTTTTGCCCTATTCACATCTCAAAGCACAGCTCTACTGTGATTGTGTTTTTTAATATCTGGGACTTACAGATAGGCACCTGGGCAAAGACACTTATCAGTAAGCCAATTCTTATTCATAGCTACAGCTATATGATTCAAGCTGCTGCTGCCAATTCTGGTGTTTCTCTATGCACTTGTTGCTATAAGTGGGGCTATCTCTTCAAAGCATGCAAAGAATACACTATCTACTGCCCTAGGTGCAACAGTCCATATGAAAGCAAACTCCATCACTTGCAGTATGGTCTATGTTATAGTAATTCCAAAGCTACTCCACTGCTTGCTCCTACTAAGTTGAATAAGCCATATCCTCATGCTTATTGGTGCCCCAACTGTAAGGGCCCACACAGCACTACTGACCAGAAGTATCCCTTCTGGAAGCATCACTTTGATTGCACTTGGATTGAGGCCAAATACACAGAGGTACATATTAATGCTATACATGAATGTGTTGCATTTAACTCTTTACCCATAGATTAATGCTGGATAAGGAAAAGATTAGTGTTTTGTCCTTTAATATTACTAAGTCTTATACATATGTTGATATATTACTAGAAACTTGTAAAAATACATACAATGTTCTATGTTTTCAAGAACTGCCTCAGCAGGTCATAAGAAAAGCTCTGTCTACTACCTCAAAGGAGGGCAATGATGTAGTTGGTGCTCCCAAGCATTTCACTTGGACCACCATAGTATGCCCCTTGGTAGGAAACAGCCATCCCCACATATTCATCTATGTTTCTAATAGGCTGGCTTTGCTTCACCCATTGATACATTGAGACATTCTTAATCATTGTAATATTTTTGTCTTATTGCTCACCTATAGGCCCAAGACAATACTTCTTATAAATGTCTATAATAACAATCAAAATACTATAATGCAGTTTATTACCAAATGTGATGTTACGCTTCTGGCCATTTATCTATATAGAGGGCCTCAATTCCTTTAATGGTAGCTTTCAACACTCTATTGTAGATACTATTCTGTCTGTTGGTGTTTTCACCACTTGTAGATGCCACCAACATTTTTGCTAGGCAAGGGTTTTCTTTCCCAAGTAGAGTTTATCTTTAGACTATTCATTAAATTAGTTATATACTTCTTTTTGTTGTATATAGCCACAGACTGTAATTACACACCACAAAAAAAAAATCATTTATATAGAGGGGGGATTTTAATTGCCATTTATTGATGTGAGATCCTAGGATCTCATATCACAGATTGCAGGTGATCCAGCTACTGAATATGGCAGCTTGATTAGGTCTGGATCTAGCTTCTTTTGCTAATTTAGGTTCTATATTTGTATCTCACAATATAGATCTAGATTCATTAGTGATAAATCTGGTGTTTGTTAAATCTCAAGATGTGCTGTGATTGCCACCATAGTATATTATGGACATGCAGGGGACATCAGAACATATTCTAATCTCTATGGTTATTGAACTTGGCTTACAAATTCTAGAAGAATCAAGGTTTTTCATCAAGCAGGAGAGTGTGTCTAAGGCTGACTTCTTCATTCAAATTATTTGCACTTTCTAGAATTGGGATGTAGATGCAATAAACTCTGCAAATGATATTGATCAAGTTGTCCTAGGCATCTGTGATACATTCTTTGTCACATGAGAGGACCATGCAATGGAGGTGCATATCACATCATATTTAAAGCCATAGTGAAATAGTTAGTGTGCATATACATTTTGACAGTATCAGGCCTCTTATAAAAAAAAAGAGGACTGGAACTAGTTTAAGTGCACTATAAGGGCAGCCAAGCAGAAATTCTTTAATGATTACATTGAAATGGCTAATACCAATAAGTGACTGTGGGACCTCATAAATAGGATCTAGCAATGCAGAAACCCATCTCCTTGTATTTTTGCATCCTGTAATATTTACAAGCAATAATAATGCAAGAAACTATGCACAAGCTATATTTGCCCAATCTAAATAAGATAAGGTCTAATAAGTATCAGGAGCAGAGGCATACCAGAAGAAATATAGTAAGTATTAATAAGCAGCTGTTTGGAGCATATACTATAATATCTCTAATACTGTGACCAAAAGAGGCAAGTACCAAGTAGCTGGTAGTGGCAAGCAAATTTAACAAGTGTCAATTGTGATCACACCTAGTGCAAAAAGTGCCCAAGAGCATAATAAAAACATTCTTAATATATTATATGATATAACATGATAGCCAGACATTTCCAGTATAATGATCATATCACATACTTGCCAAACACTGCTATAACATATGCTGCAACTATTTCTCTATTTCCTATAAAAAGTCTAGAATGAGCAAAGGTGGCCAGAGAGGTGGAAAGAATATACAAACCAAAAAAATATATGCTTTTATACTATCAAAGAGATTACATAGATTAAGATAGTATTAATATAATAAAGACAATATTCTAATAGTGTTGTACTAGTATTAGATAAGTGATATAATAGTTACATAATATTGGGCTATTTTAGAAAGTATAATATTGGCATTGATATAGCATTACTATAATAGATAATTATTGTTCTTATATGTCAAATAGATTCTGTCTTGTTGGAAATATGATCTATATTATAATGTATTATTATATATTGATATACAAATTCTGAATTTCTAACAAAGTATCTAGTTAATATTTTATTTGTATAGACTAATAGTTGGAACAAATAAATATCTAGAAATAAAGAGAGATATACTGGCAATGTGTCTACTAACTAGCAGATAGCCCGTGCCATGGGCACGGGTGACAGAGTTTCATTTGACGTTGTAATGGACGAACGGAAATGAAAGACGTTGTTAACTTATGTACAGACACAGTCAAATTGTAGAGTACGGTAGAGATGGAAAGGAAATGTATGATAGAAATTTATGTTCAGTAGAATAGGAAATTCAGTTCTTCTTTGCACATTTGGGCATGCTCGGTCCCAGAGTGGGGCTTTTGGTTTTCATAGGCGCTGTTTCCTTACATTCACTGTAGTTTACTCTGCGATTTCCACTGCGGTTTATGTGGGGAACATCTGTAGAAAATGCAATATATTAGTGACAGGTATCAGGTATGGACAGGTTACAGAAGTTACTTACTGCTGTTGAGTGTGCCAGATGAGGATGCATTAGCAGTGGTGGTTGTTTGGCTTCCACCGAAAGCAATGTTATCAATAGTGATGAGGAAGTGGTCGACATGTTGTTTGTGGTTGTCGCTGGTTGAGAATTTTGATTCATTTTCGCAGAAGGTGACATCAGATAGGACACCAGTGGCAAATGTGAACCGTTTGTCATATGGGACAGGTTTTGCATCTTTCCATCATGGAGAGTTAGGGATGCGCGCAGAGATGAGGGAGACGGCTTTGTTGGATTGTTGAGACTGCAAAAAAGAAATATAGTGTTCAATATCGATATTGAAAGTTCCTTTCTCTTTGTCGCAGTTGGACGCGGGACCGAAAATGTGGACATAGGCTGGTTGTCGAATGTCGACAGAGAAGTCATCAGGTGAGACAGAGACTTTCTTTATGAAAGGTCCCAATGGTGAAATCTATAGTATTTGGTGTCAGTGAGTAGAAATGAGTAGTGTATGAGATGAGTAGACCTTTTGAATATCACCAATGAAGTCATAAAATGGCGGGCAGAGTTTGGTTGTGACTGTTTCAATTTGATGCTTGTTGTAGTTCATAAACTGCAAATTTGTGAGCAGTCAGGTTTTTTTGGAGCATAAAGCGGCGCACCATTGCCTCGATGTGGCAGGGCATCGTCTCATTGAAGCCTAATGTGAAATCGGTCTTATTGAAGTAGCAGAGTAGTCCTGTGAGTGAGTCATCTTGAGATCCAAGGTAAATGACAGCATCGACTTGAATTTTTTTTGTCAATAAAGGCATGTGTTGAAAGTTGCTTATGACAGCTATGGCGCTGATAGTTGGAAGAGCAGAGAATGCACTGCTTGATGTTGTGGACATGGTAGATAGGTAAGAGATGATAGTTGTTCGTGATTGAGAGTATGTGGAGGTATTGAGACTCGGTGAAGACATGATGATTTCATGGGGAAGACATGTTTTAGAAATTACTGCGTATTACAAATTAGTCTTACAGATATTGCATATACTATGTGTGTAATATAATCTCTGGATAGACGACATTCCGTGTTGAGGATCCATTGTTATGCAATAATGCATGTACGTTGCGACTTTGCATAGCTCGAGAGAGCGCCATGTAGAGTTGGCCATGACCAAAAACGGGGATTCGAAGATCGAGCCCTATATAATGAACAGATTGACCTTGTGCTTTGTTAATTGTCAATGTAAAAGCGAGGCAAACAGGGAATTGTCGTCGTCTGAATTTGAATGCACGTTCCATTGAGGTGCCTCGCAGTATGATGGAAATTCTGGGAATAAATGTGATCTGTCCATCACGTTCACTGCCAAGTAGTCGTACTTCAAGAACACGCTCATTCATTCTTGTAAGAATCATACGTGTGCCATTGCAGAGGCTTTCAGTTGCATGGAGGTTGCATAGAAGGATTAATGGACAGCCGATCTTTAATTTGAGTTTGCCGGAGGGAATATTGCCATCATTAATTTCTTGCAGAAATTCAATGGGTATTGGCTGTTCATCGAAGTCATCAGTGTCAGGTCCATCAGCGCCTTGTTCTCGAATAATTTTGTCTGCACTGAAGTACACTTTTTCATCACCCGTCATTCTGGAGAGAATGTTGTGATTGAGATCTGTGATGTCGTGGTTATGTGCAGCAAGAATCATTCGGTTCGCAAAATATTTGGGGGCAGGTGGGGAAGAAGCTGCAATGTTGGGGTAGATAGCGTTGATGAGGTGTTCTGGAGAGTCTTTGATCATGGTGGATGGCAAGTCGATAGTATTTTCAGAAGATAAATTTGAGCCATGTCTGATATCGAGCAACCAGTTCGCAAATTGTCTGTCAGCATCTGGAGATATAAGACACATATTTTGGCGAAGATGCATGACTCGGATGTGTGGCCATAGATAGGAACGCTGCAGTGTGGCATTGATAATTTGTTCACGACTTCCGTGGGGGACAACAGGCAAACATTGTCGAAAATTGCCTCCAAATAAAACAATTTTGCCGCCAAAAGGGCAATCAACATCGCAAATATCACGCATTGATCTGTCAAAGGCTTCTATTGTAAGTGCAAAGTTCCTCATATGATCGCAGCCCTTTCATGACAGTGAGCAATGTGTGGAGATGGAAGTGTTCTCCACCTGTGGGCGGCACAAAGTACATACGACCTAGTGCAACACCACGTTCATGCAGCTTCCAATATTTCTTGCGTCCACGAGGGGGATTGGAAACCCATCGAAAACGTTGAGGGAACTCCTGATATGTGAGTGTGCATGCGATTTCACTCAATGCACTGTTATCTGCATTAGCATTGAAAAATGCAGTGAGTGTTTGTTCATGGGCAGTGCGGTTGAGAACGTCTTGAGGAGATTGATTGGGGTTAAACGTGACCATGAATTGGCCAGGTAGATGAACTTGGAGGCGAGTGACTGAGGGTTCTTGAGAGCCGGTGTCAAACTGGAGTAACCACCATGATGCTTCAGATGCGGCTATGTAGCAGCCATCAATCCAATGCTTGATTTCATCACGTTGATAGACAGCCATAGTTGCCATATCTGCGCCCTTCTGAATGTATTTGAAGATATACTTGAATGTGCTCAAGGACGCGGTGCATTCAACGTTGATGTGACAATTATACTTCGCAGATAAAAAGGGACAATAGGGTACAATCCAGCAATTGTCAACCACTACAGGACCAACTCTATAAGCTCTACCGTCATTGCGACAGCGATATTCAGGATAGCCATGCGTATCCATGCAAGTTTTATCACTGAAGGGTTTTGGGAAATGTTTGCTGCATGTCCTGCTTTCATTGTTCATGCATTGAGTGGAGGGATCGGCTGCACCACATGGGCCATGAATCATACAGGATTTTACAGTCTCAAAGAGAAGAGGCTGCGTGATGGGGTCTGGCCATTCGGCGCAGATCAATTTGTCAATATCTTCAGATGTTGACAGTTTGTGATGTTCGCCAAAGAATATGAGGAGACAAAAGTTAGATCAATACAGCAGCAATGATCAAAGACAACTGATCACTGAAATGAAGAGCTCCACGAATGAAAAACATACATACGCTGGGACTTCCAACACATTGGCATCAATGTAGAGCGAGGATGACCATGGTGAAAGATGTGAAGAAAATGTTGAAGAAAGGAGTGAGTAACATGGCACATGAGAAAGCAGTGTGAGAAACAGTACATGAACAAAAGAGCACGGCCGAAAACGGAGGACACGGAGACATTGTCTGGGAATAACACACGAGACGGACACGATCAACGCTGAAAGTGAATTTGGTGCATCATTCAAATGGAATAAGGTGGTATATACATTCAATTAACATGGGAACCAATGAAAAAACTCCATGGTGGTGGTGCATTGCACGTTGAATTTGGACGCCAACCAATGGGAAACACAGTTTATATCGCGAATAACGTTGCGGCGAAGGTAAGAGGAATGAATGAGAGACGACATTGAGAACCAATGAGAGACATGTGTTTGTCTTGTGGTGGAGTGTACCACCATTGTAGTATTGGATGTGGAACAAAGACATGAATATTAAATATAAAAGAGCAACAATTACAAAGAATTATAGATTGTAGTAAGTCTTTCTTTTGGTATTATATATACTTGTCTCTAATTAATGCCCTATTTTCACCATTCTATGCTACTATATAGTTTAGGAATATTGTGGCTATTAGCAGAATTATCTATTACCTATAGTAATTTTGAAATATAAGGATAATATAATATATTATATATATATCAAATATACTAAGGATTCATAAATAAAAATAAGCAAGACTTGTTTTAATATATACATATTCTAGTACAATCTATAACTCTTTTATTTATGAAGAATCAATAAGTATACTTATTTTGCTCTGCAACTTATATTGATCTTATCTTGTTATTATCTAGAAAAAAAGAATACTCAATAGTCTATGTAGATTCTGTAGTGCTTATAGCTCCAGGAATTAGTCCCTTAGTACATAGTTTCTATAATTAGATAGTGAATTTCCATAGTCTCTAATAGACATACATTATATTATGTAGAATTACATAGAGACCTAATAGTTGTCTATTCTTGTATAGTCCAATCATATATAAAGCTTATTTATACTTTTGAAGCTCTAATAGATTATAAATGTATTAAATTGATAATCTATACTATTATATACTATGAGCACATATTCATGTCTGCAGTTGAAGTAATATCTAATAATGCTCTACAGAACTTGTGTATAATATTTATTAGTAGTAGATTGTAGCCTTTTAATCACAGTATCTCTATCATAAATTAAGGAGTTACTAGCATTTTCCCTTTATTATAAATGTGTAGGCTATTTCTTCTGTATTCTGCATTCCACTCTCTGCTCTTTATTCTAAACAATAATAACAAGGATCTTATACTATCAACATTAGCAATAGCAAGATTGTAAATAGCATAGAATACTTACTGTGGCTCTAATAATTATCTAGCATCATTTTCATTACTAATATACAATCAAAAACATAATATATGTATGGACAAAGCTCTATCATTGTCATTGGCACTGTCTAAGCAATTTTGGGGTAGCAAAGCACAGTTTCAGAAATTGGAAATAGTATTTTGGAGAATAGAAGATAAAACTGACAGAGTTACTAGAAGAAAATAGCATAGTTAGTAGTATTACAAAGCCATTAAGAGTCTAACAGAGCTTTGTTTGTGCTACAGGTAATAACAGCTACAGAATATATAGTAGATAGAAATTTATAGAGAGCAAATATAGGTTAGTCACTTAAAAAATCATAACCAATCTTGTAGCTTACTTGGCTCAGCAGAGGAGTCCCAATTTTTATGAAGGGAAGTTGCATATACTAGCACTAGAGAGGTGAATGCTTTATCTCATAGACTAGGTAGTTGAATGTCCTAACAATATTATACTAAAGAGTGTACTATTTATCTCTAATAGTAGCTAGTGTAATATTACTGGAGAGAAAGAAAGACTTAAAGTAAAAATACCTATGGCATACCAAGGGGGCACAGAGATTAGAATAACAGGCCCGGGGTTGATTTTTTTTTTTCGAGTGAGATGGGCGAACCTACCTACTACGTAATCAGGCACATGTCTATATATGGTAATTTGATGGCAATCTCGATCACTTTTTCCCCCTCTTGCCCCTTCCGACGCCGCCTTAATTCCTCGCGTCATAAATGTGAGTATCGATCCATTCTTCTTCTTAGTAGCAGTATTTTCACGCTTTGCCTTTGCATTTTTGCATGCGTTGCTGCCTCGGTGTCGTTTTTCCAGATTGGCAAACCCTCCAGGCCCACAGCTAATAAGGGTACCGCAATCAGGACAAGCGGCACGCCCTTCAGTGTCCAGATTTGGCAATATAGATGGCGTAGTGGTAGCACGGTTCGTCTAGAATGTTCATGATATTAATATATTGTCAATATATACTCCTTTATTCATAGAAAAACATACCTCTTCCATGTTTTAAGAG
>QFFD01001834.1:0-13825 GCA_003314615.1 Pholiota microspora
GCACTCGAAAGCTTCTTATGGGAGGGAGGCGATAATCGCGTTGGGTCTTTGGTCTCCAACCTCGTCGATGGGTGTCCGAATCGTCTACCTGCACCGAGTAGTAGTGTCGCTGCAGAGTGGCTTCGTTTCGTACGTCTATTTTCTTTTTCAAGCGCTCAGCGCTGAAATTTTGTAGGCATATCATGACATGGCTACTCACGATATTACAGATGGGACAGGCGGGCTGGACGCGTCGATCTTTTACGAATTGGACAGGCCTGAGGTGGGTTTAGAACATTCAGAATGATCTTGTGTTTACAACGTTGATATACTTTACAGAATGTGGGCAATGGTCAAGTGCAAACCGCCACTGATTTTCTTGGAACAGCCACAAAATATGTTTCGCGTAAGTCCACTAGACGATGTTTTTACTCGATGTCATCAACTCTTTCATAACATCAGGATCCGATATCATTGCTCTCGGAGCTGTCTGGGGTGTAGCAGCCTGCGGCGGCCCAGTGGTCAAGTTCAGAGGTGGAAGGAAGGACGCCACCAGACCTGGAGAACCTGGCGTTCCGGAACCGACTCAGAATATTGCAACCCATATAGAGAAATTCAGACTGCAAGGGTTCAACGCGACGGAGATGATACAACTCGTTGCTTGTGGGCATACTATCGGGGGTGTACGCAGCGTTGACTTTCCGGATGTTGTTATGCCCAACGTGTCCGCCCCGGGAGAAATCGGCCTTGTGCGCTTCGACACCACGCTACAATATGACCCTGCAGTGTAAGTCTTGTCTTCATCCCAGCAACATTGGACTAATATTTTTCTTGCAGAGTCACAGAATATCTTGATGGCAGAACTCAAAACCCTCTTATAGTATCGAACGTCACGTTCGCTTCAGACTCGAGGATATTTTCCAGTGATGGCAATGCGACAATGCAGAAGTAAGCACCTCTTCCAAGTTTGCTAGCAACACAAATTCGTTCTGATCACTTTGACATCGACAGCATGGCTTCAGCTTCTTCGTTCGCAGCTACATGTGGGACTATGCTAGAGCGCATGTTGAACACGGTACCCACAGACGTTCAGCTCACAGAGCAGATTGAGCTACTCCCTGTCAAAGTGAGGGATGCACAGATTACAGTTGTTGAATCTCAGCTACTTTTTATGACTTCCCTTCGAGTGAGTTAACTACGTTCTTTATTTCTGTGACGCCATGCTGATTCTTTGCGGTTAACATGTAGCTTTCTCGTGCGGCCGACAAATCTGTTTCTTCTGGCCGTCAAGTAAGCCTATACTGGTGTGACGGACGCGGTACTTCTCAAGCTTGCGCGGGGAACGTAGCCCACGTAGCGTCGACATTCAGCGTACTCGCCATTCCCCCATCTCCCCTCGGCGTCCCAGAGAATATTGCACTGGATAGCTACAATTTTGCTATTCCTCTCTCCGCGAACCAGTCTCTGTCGAAGTTCTGGTTTGTACTCGATGATCAAGATTCTGCGGGTCCTCAGATACTCGACAATGGAGGCGCGGGCTATAATCTGCCTCAAGATGAGGTGATCTTCGTCTCTGATCTCGGTTCTATACGTGCCACTGGGGATGGTTCCTCCGAGCGCACGATCACAATTGTGGTAGGGGTGAGCCGTCTTCCTTCTCCAGCATTATATTCTGTCTTACGATACATTAAAGATTCGCGACGAGATTAAAGTGGCCAATGCGACGATGCTCGGTTACACGTCAGACACCTATCCGACCGCACTCAACTTCACCGTCCCCTTACAGCCCAATAAGACCGCTGCGCTTGCAGAAGGATACTCCTATTATTCTGGGAACATCACGACCTCCACGGTCTCACTCATGCTAGATTTCGAAGTGGTTACAACAGATAATACTACTTATAAAGCTGATTATTTCAAGGGCAGCATTGTTGGACGAGGGACGTTCACCGTGCCACCGGTCTCTCCAGTCTCAGTGACAACGCTGAGCTCGATACCGACTAGTACATTAAGCTCGACCCCAACATCTGATGCTACATCTCCTCTGAAGGATTCTTCTGCCATCGTGATCTCGGTCTTGACGAGAAATTTGATTCTTTGCCTGATCTTAATTTCTACGCTAGGGTACATGTAGTAATACAATCCGATTCATAACTTCCAAGGAAACCATTCATGCTTGCGATTCTGTGCGACCAACAAATTCAAAACCCTGCAGGTTACACCTTCAATATTTGGTTGCGTATCATTGGGGAATTCTCTTGCTTACCTTGATCTCGTCAGTACTTATGATCTTTTCCTTATCCTCATTCTGTGACGCAGGGCTAAATTCTATCGCATGAGTGTCGAGGGACCGTTGGCACATGCCGCCACAGGTGAACTCAGTGGCTCGCCAAAGCACCGTTTGGGGCCCGTTGGCAAAACTTGCCCTATTGTTTAGGACGGCTAGCATAGTTGTGGAGTAGATTTTGGCGCGTAATGAGAGCGATACTTCAAAGTATGTCTTCTGCCGGAATGATGGAGGAAAATATAGGATGAGCGTCAACAAAGATATGGAGGCTGTATTTATGAGTTCCAGATGTTGGGCACCATACTTTGAAAGCTTACCTGTCAGTATCCCCGTTTCAATTGACATACGAACTACACGAGATATCAAAGCTTGGGTTTGAGGAAATATTACGGGGCGACTTCGTAACTAACAATAAATCAGTCGAATAATCAAATTTTCTCAATGAAAAACGTACATAGTAACACATGCAGATTGCAATTGCTACATCGCATGCTCCGCTGGTTCCTGCCCATAACTAGTTCCAGGAATTAATGTGTCACTGAAGCTACTAATTTACATCAAATATACTTACTCCAACGAGACTCAACGTCATTGATTCATTGGAACCGACCAGCTTAGGAACCGTCTTCGATCGTGCAGCATCGACTGCAGTCGCTAATGCTCCAGCGAGTGCGGTGACTGATATCTACAACCTGATCAATGTTTATGCCAACAGGAGCTCAGAATTCTTACCAAGACAATAACCCCAGGGATGAGCTTTTTTTGAGATAATATAAAAATTCTGTATGCATAAAACCACTGTGATATGATTTCCACTGCAAGCTCATTCAATAGAAAAGAAATTGAGGAAACTTCGAACTCAAAGCACTCACCGACACCACCCATGACACAGATGGGTAGCCATGAAAGCCCAATATCTAGCACTTTGTCGTTACCGAAGCCGATCACGAGCATATTCCACGTAGTTTGTGTAAGAAGTATTGTTTGGGCCATCATCAAGAAATATACGCTTGCGACCAGAACTTTGAGTGTGGTTCTGTCATTTGGAAGTACCTGAAAGTACAGATCTTTACGAAAACAGCATGAAGGTTCATGTAAGTAGTATTGGAAACTATTGCAACTCACACGCTTGGAGAGATAGAACTCCATATAATCCCCAGTGTAATATGATGGCAATAAACTTACACGGGAGTCAGTAAGTATCGTGTCTATTACCAGCTTTGAAATTCGCCTTACCGGCGGACCAGTACTGTAGAGTGCGCTCATCAGTACAAAGCACTGGGGAAAGTCATTTGTAAGTGCAACTCACTAAATAGTCACGGGTGTCCCCTGGGGAACTAATGACATCGTCTGCAAACGCGCGTTGGTTTCTCTGAGTTCAAAGAGGGGTGTAATTAGGAAGATAGATTGTGATTCTCATAACGAATTTCAGTTATACATACAGGAACCATGATAAGTAAATAGATTTGAACTTCGTTGTGCTTGCGTCGTGCAGTGCAAATCCGATTGATGGTCGTCGGTGAAATGTAGCTCATCAGCGCTCAGATCCTGGATGTGATCTACGAAGCAGCTGCGGGTTGATCATTATAGACCCTTCTTTCAGCATGCATTTTATCTTCTCGCTGATTTGTAGTTCGATAAGAGGGTACAAGTCTTTTTTGTCAAGGTATCTGGGCGCTTATTCTTCTGAAATGCGAGTATTGACCCTGATCATATGTAGTTGCGCCGTATGTGTATGGTCGAATACATGCGTTCACAGGGTATGACATCAATATATCAATCACAAGGTTTCTCGGCATTTACCGGACGGACTGTCAACGAGCTTCAACGATAAGTTCACGACTGGCAATAGGCGCTTAGACATCCTCTCCTCACACTGTCATCGATTACCGATCATCCTCTAAACATGTTTATCTAATTTGTCCCCGATACTACCATGCGTCGAAAGCGCGTCGAAGCGTCCACGAAAGTAAGAAGAGGAAGAGCAGGGCAGAAGGTATGATAAGTAAGTTCTCACCAGGTAAAAGGAGTCAGTGGGGGGACCGCATGTCCCTCCTTCGAGTATCTCGCTCTTATCGCCTACACACTCACCCTCCTGTAGAATCCCTAATTTGAACCTATAGCCTTTTTGTACTCAAGTGCGATGCAAAAAAGCTCGTATGTATTGCCGTACAAAGCAACGACCTGTATATGCAGGTTTTCATGCTTAATCTCATTTTCTACGCTTTCTCTTTTTAATAGGGTGTGTATAAATTACTCATCATCTTCTGAAGGGCCATCTATGCTTGCGATTCGGAGGTACTGATATATTTACCGACCTGTGGAGTACGCCTTCAATATTCTGCTAGTTTGAATAGTATTTCTGCTGACCTTGATCTCTTCAGTATTTGTTATTATTCCTTTCGTTACAAGAATTCCTGCTCTCTGTGAAGCAGGGCACAACCTTACGGCATGGGCATCACAGGAATGTTGCCCCACACCGAAGGCGGCCTCACCGTCTCTCCAAGAAACCATTTCAGGTCCTGTCGAAAACTTCGCCCTATTGTTTAGGACAGCCAACATAGTGGTGGAGTAGATTTTGGCGTGGACCGAGAGCGATACTTGGTAGTATGTCTTTTGCCGGAATAAGGGAGGAAAATAAAGGATGAGTGTCAACAAGGACATAGAGGCTGTCCTTATGAGCTAGAGATAGAGATATTAGACAACATAAATTACAGACATACCTGTGAGTATTCCCGTTTCAATTGACATGCAAATTAATGGAGATACCAAAGCTCGAGTTTGAGGAAATATTCCGTAGCGACATTGCAACTAAGTAATAGCAAGTCAGTCGAATCCTTGATTCCTTCTATGCAAAACGTACATAATAACACATGGACATTGCAATCGCAACATCGCATGCTCCACTCGCTCCTGCCCATACCTATTACATATGCGATCCCAAGAATTGATCTGTCACTGAAATCAACATTTCATATAGATTGTACTTACTCCGACGACACTGAACGTTCTTGATTCATTGGAACCCACTAGTTTAGTGAACGTGTCAGATTGTGCAGCATCAACTGCGGACGCTAATGCTCCAACGAGTCCGGTAAGCGATAGCTGCAATGTTATCAACATATATACGCCAACACGATTTCCAAATTCTTACGAGGATAATAGCCCCAGGAATCAGCTTTTTCTGGGATAATACATAAATTCGGTATGCGTAAAACCACTGTGATACAATTGCCACTATATTTTTTGAATAAATCAAAAACCAAGGAAACTTCGATCTCAAAACACTCACTGATGCCTCCCATGACACAGGCAGACAGCCATGAAAGTCCCAACTCATTGAGCGCTTTGCTGTTACCAAAGCCGCTCACGAGCATGTTCCATGTAATTTGTGTATGAAGAAATGTCTGGGCCATCATCAAGAGATACACGCTTGAGACCAGAATTTTGAGTGTGGTTCTGTCATTTGGAAATGCCTGAAAATACAGATCTTTGCGAAAATAGTGTGAACGTTCATGTAATATTGAAGACCGTTGTAGATGGAGACTTACACGCTTGGATAGATAGAATTCCGTATAAACCCCAGTTCAATATAATGGCAATAAACTTACATCAGAGTGAATGAGTATCGGGGCAATTACCAGTTTCAAACACAGCTTACTGGCGGACCAGTACTGTAGAGTACGCTGATGAATAAAACGCATGTCGAAGTCAGTTGAAAGTGTAACTCACTAAACCGTCACGGGTGTGCCCTGCAGAACTAATGACATCGTCTGCAAACGCGCGTTGGTTTCTCTGAGTTCAAAGAGGGGTGTAATTAGGAAGATAGATTGTGATTCTCATAACGAATTTCAGTTATACATACAGGAACCATGATAAGTAAATAGATTTGAACTTCGTTGTGCTTGCGTCGTGCAGTGCAAATCCGATTGATGGTCGCGACGTCGGTGAAATGGAGCTCATCAGCGCTCAGATCCTGGATGTGATCTACGAAGCAGCTGCGGGTTGATCATTATAGACCCTGCCTGTAAACGCCTGTTTTCTTCTTCAGAGTCAAAAGAGGCGTTTTGGTAGATAGATGGGAGGTGAACCTCGTAACATGCTTCATTTATACGTACAGGAAACATAAAGAAGGCATGAATCTTCATTATGCAGTGCAAAACCGAGATGATCGCTCACCAGAATAGATAATGAATGATCTACGGTGAAATGAGCTCAGCTGTTCATCAGCGCTCACACCCTAGACATAATCAACGAAGCAGCTGTGGGTTGATCATTATAGATAGACGCTTCCTCTGGCATGCACCTTATCACCCCGGTAATATGTTGTTCAACAAGAGGGCTACAGTGTTTTTCGCTAATGTATTTGGGCGCTTATTTTGATGAGACGCTGGTCAATGGTCCTGACCCTGTCCGTATATAGTTACTCCGTATGTGTATATTCGAGGATATGTCTAGATTTTATGTAACACAGAGAATAGGGTACATATATATGAATATATCTGCTTCATGAGAAGAAGATCCCCTGTTTGCAACAAAGTTGATGCATTTTGTCTTATCTGAGGCCCTTGTTCAACCTATAGATCAGAACATCGAGAACTCCGTGTTTGGGGTGCGCAGAGAAGGACGCTGTGCCAGTCTGTGATGCGTCTGTGCGTTTGTGCATCGTCCTTGCAGACGCACGTCCAGTCTTGCCGAAGATGTATCGTCGTTGTTATATTTCGCTTATAGTGTATCTTATTGGCATGATATTAATTCATACAAATGTATATTCATCTACTAGAGATACTAAGTAGCAATTATTTGGACTTACTCATGTGCATGACCCTGCACATATCGGGCGGTCATTAAGTGTTATCTTGAAAGTGACACCACTGTAGTAACACATTCAATATACGTAGGTTCACCTATCTTTCTCCCCGGTTGATAATTATAAATAAATACACGGCGATTTTGCTGTGCCCCACGAAATGCGACGAGTCAGGCAAGCGTGAATACTAGTTCCCGATCCTCGTCCCTCCACTCGCTGATCCTCTCCGCGCACAAATTCATCATCCTCTGGTAGGACGTTATATTGGGCGTCAGGTCGCGAACCCAGATATGCGCGGAATGGAGCTCTTTCATAGCCCTCCACTCGGAGGTTGTACCAAGAACCTGAGATGCCGAAGGACGAGAAGGAACAATAGGTGTCCAGAAACGCGACCCCAGCATTCGTAACAACACGTCATCATCGATGGACAGCGCGCAGTTGGATAAACCAAGATGCTGAAGATTCGGGAGCCGATTACCTTCCACCGAAGTCTCGCTCGGTGCGTGGGACCAAGTCAACATCTCCAGTACCTTGTCGTCGACCTCGCAGCCGGACAGACAGAGTATCGAGACGTCCTCAATGCCAGGCGTGTCAATCCATGCTTGTACCTCCACAGCAAAAGCGTCAGGGATATTGACATTTAGTGATTCAAGTGGGCAGTGCGAGCGCTGTAGAAGCTCCTGTACAACGCGACGGGTGGCATTCTTCGCTCTGTTGATAGTCCCGAGTGCACCATTTGGGGCCGTTCCCGTTGTGTGATCTATGATGCCCCTAAGCTGAAGGTGCGCGAGTGAAGGGGCTGAAAGGCGAGACAGGAACGGAACGAGCGAGAGTGTATCGCTTCGATGTCCGCCAGAATTAGGTATGACCATATTGAGACAAAGCGCAACAAGACGAGGTAACCAGATGACGGATTCACTCGGAGTCGTGTCAGGATCAGGGGAACCTTCGACGTGATTGGCATATAACAAAAGGAGATTAGGGCAGTTGACGATGCTATCGGAGAGTTCTGTAATGCTGATCGGGGAGTGTAGCTCGAGGAATAAAAGCTTTGCACTGAAGAAGACATTTGGGGTCTTGAAAGGCGTTTTCCAGATGAGCCTAAGCAGCGAGGAGGTATTCACTAATCCACTGTAGACTGAACTTGCTTCGAAAGCTGTGGCGGCACTTGTCACTTCGTCAGGTTCGACTGCGAAGTTTACACTCTCTAATACTGGCTTCGGTAGGAGTTCAATGTCCAAAAACGCACTGACGACGGCTGGGGGAATATCCTTCTCTAACTGGAGCTGCACGCGACCCCATCGTGCGGCATGAGGCGTTAGAACATTGAGGATGCTCTGTGTTCCTTCCCTTTCGGCTAAACCTCCATCCTTCGTCTCGATGATGGTGATGTCCAACAAGATGGATTTAGAGCGTTGAAGCCAGACCTCTGTACGGTATGAATGTTTGGGATGAGGAGAGATGAACGCAATGGAACGCCACAATAGAGGATTGCTGTTGATGATGTAGCGCCAATGTCTGTTCACGTTTGAAAATGGAAATGGGGTTGTGTAGTTGTCGGTGGATACGACTGGAGTGTATGATCCGGATGGTAGCGTACGAGGTCCTGGTGACAGAAGGATATACAAGATGATTTCACCAAGAAGTTCCGGAGGGATCCTAGAAAAGGGCGAGACGGATTTGCTTTCGGGGCGAATGTAGCTCAGACACATACCTATTTATGTGTCAGAGAGTCGTTGTATGATTCATAAATGGGTAACCTACTTGATGTTGAAACGAGCAAAGATGTAAAGCTGACCTCGGAGAAGCGACGCAAGGCTGTGAAAATGTCAGAATAACCTATAACAACATCGATTTGAGAAATTTACTGAGTCCAGGCATTATGTCCGTAGTCCGCGATCTAAAGAAGTTCCAAAGCTTGACCCGGGCAACTAGGGAGACGTTTCTACTGGGGCAATACCCACTTTATAAAGGTAAGTTATACAAGGTTTCTAGGGGCGTCATTCTTTGCCTTATGCGACGTGTAGCAACGAAGGATTTTGCCTTTGGAGAACAAGGAAGCAGAAGACTTTCCATGGTACGTCCATGTAGACAGTCGATAGGGAAAGTCAAGGTCAAAGGGGGTGGAGTGACTAGTGATGGTAGGTGATACTGTATGTAATCATCGAGATCATTCAACATAAGTTTTTCGAAATTCGAACTCAGCTATGTACACAGTTCAATACATCCTCCCTTTGCGCTTGGACTCACTTATTCCGTTTCTCTCTGTCCTTTTACTCGCTCACCTTTAACTACGAGGCATCATAGATGTCCCAGCCGGAATGGACCAAACGATGATGAAGCGATAAATTCAACACGACGAGTCAGCTCGATGTCAAAGTACTGGAGATGTTGACTTGTGCCGACATGATTTTCGGTGCATGGTAATCGAGTTCTCAACATACAGCATCTTGGTTTATCCAACTGCGCGCTCACATTGAGGGCGATGTGCTATTACGAATACTGGGGTCGCGTTTCCGGATACCTGTCATGTCTTCTCGTCCTTCGGTACATCGTGTTGTTGACACCACTTACAGCCCATGCAATGGGCCCGGACTATGCCCGTGCACCTGCAGGGAAACGCGGAAGACTATGAAAGCACATCGTTCCACGCATATCTGGGTTCGCGACCTGACGCCATTTGTGCACAGAGGATCGGCGAGTGGAAGGACGAGCATGGAGAACTAATGCTCATACTTGCTTGATGCGTGTCTTCGACTCGTCAATAATCTGGGGACATAATGTACAGTATTCCCTATGTTTTGACTTTTGGTTTGCTGAACAGGGACAGCCCGAGATGAGTTCCTTTCGAGTCAAGTATATCTCGACCGAGCGGCGAGGCCGGAGCGGGTACTATGAGCGCTTATTTTTGGCAACATATTCATATTCACAGCCGCTTGCACCCCGGCTTCCAACACCGCCTTGCTTCACGGAAGTTGCACGGCGTCAGCTTCAAATTGCTGTTCTCTGTTCTGGTTTCGGCCTCACATACGTGTTGGTTTCCTTCTTGGCGGCTGAGCGATGCCGGACGCTATAAAAGACTCAAGTTCAAACGTCGCTTAATCACAGGGGATAATATATAAGTGAATGGGAGTATCAAGGTCGAATATACAGCGCTGGCCGCCTCTCACTTCTTACCTTGCTCTACTAATGACCTTGATGGTTCAACAGCCTCTTGTACTTGCAAACCAAGAAGCCATTCACTTATCCAAGCTTGGCTTGATCCCACTCTATGTTGTCCGTACGTCATGCTTCAAATTCTCAGGTCCTAGTTCATGATCCTCGTCTATCGTACATTTTAGTGACATCGCTTGTATGGGTGCTTCATGATCATTGTAAGTTTCTACTGCCTCATTTTCTTGAGTTCCTGACCCGATCTATTATAGTTGTGACCTTCGAAGACGAGGTGCGTTTCATAACTTGTTAGACAAAGGATACATATCATGATGTGATAACTCTGGGGTCGCAGGTTAATTATATCTGGGTTAGTCGACCTGGCAGTGGTTTTCTTGGAGATTTAATCCAAGACCTTGTAACAGAAGCAAAGAAGGAGCTTCGCACGATTTATGTATTTTTGGGTAAGCTACCGTGGCAGGTCAAGTTTTAGGTACTCCTGGAGTAAAAACTTGTTTGCAGATACATTATTACACCATTTTTCTCGTATTGTTCGACGTCGTCCAGATTCATTCGTTCGCGATCCCAGGGGTAGCAAGCCGCACGTTGTAAGTACAAATTATCATGTAAGATCATCTTATCTTGATATCATGATGTCCAGGTGTGTAGCTGCAGATCCAGTAACAAGAATGGGAGGGGCGATCAGCCTATGGTCCGTAGAGATTGTGATGCAAATGAGAATTTACATCGTATACAAGAGGAACAAAAAGGTGAGCCCTATATCGCTCAAGTATCAGATATATATATATCCCACACTCATCGCACTCGCGACAGATCGCAATTCTCAACGCAATTATATTTACAATCTCAGTCGTCTGTTTTATCTGGGTGATGGTTCGCAACGCAGTTCAGCGGAGCGTCGCGATCGCCCAGGTAGTACAGCTGCCGCATACTGGATGCCCTGCAATCAATGGGGGAAGTCAATGGGCGCAGTGGGTACCAGGTAGATCGAAAAAATCCTTGATTGGGGTTGTACCTTGTAACTAATCTCCTGGTCAATTAGCCACTGGATTCGAGATCATCTTGTTTGGATTCGCACTTGCAAAGTGCTATAAATCTACTTCTGTGAAGACGAAGTTGAACGAGCGTCCTTCTTTGGTCGCTATCCTGCTTCAAGAGAATATTCTGTATTTCTTTGCGTAAGTGAACCAGCGTTTTACCTTCGATCAGGCTGACACAGTATATGTTATAGTGTTACTAGCGTCCTGGTTTTCAATAATCTCATGGTAGTGGTATGAATTCTATGAGGTTTTATTGTGTATACCCCCATACTGATTCCTTATAAAGGGTGCCACTAAAATACCATGGTTTGGATTCGGGTGAGAAACGGAGTTCATTTCTGAAAATTCAACTGATATTCACGTTAAGATTCTCTAGACCCTTTCATGCTGCTCTCGGAATTGCTACATCGCGGCTGCTTATTCACCTGCGGAAATTCTCCCTTCAGAACCTCGAATACAACCCCGAACGCTGGTCTGTACCCGACATGGTCAATAATCATACGGACAATCCTATGCTAGTGAACATTGATGAACAAGAAATTGATGGTCAATCATTACAAACAGAATATACGGCCAACTACCTCGACGAGGATGTGGAAAGAACGGCCGGAGCGTCAGAGATGGGAACATAGATCAACATCTGTTCAGCAGAGCCCCACTTGTGATCAACGAGGTGGCTTCGTGTTCTGCTAGTAAAAAACGCTAGATGCTCTTCAAGTTCGAGTATTGGCGCTCGAAATAACTTTCGAACAGCGGGCACGGAGAAAATTTTCTTGCGCGGTAGTTTTACTATCTACAGGCCATCTCCCACGTCTAAGTATGTCGCTGCCAGGAACTGATATGTCAGTAGACGTACGTCATGTTACTTATGTAGAACATAAGAAGAGAACATGATTGCTCTTCGAAAGAGGAATTCACACGAGGTTCTGGATATTTCAGTACAAGTCGGTGCCACCAATGCAGCCATGTTTACCGCATTTGAGTGAGTAAATCGCAGATTCTTCACATCTGCTACTACTAATAGACCACCCTGGAGATAAATTATCCGTAGCCTCGAGATAGTCGACCAATGTAGGGAGCCCGTGATCATACAAGTACATGTTTACGCTCTACATATCTCAAGTAGAAACTAATCAAGACAAGACGGGGAAACACTCATATAAGCTCTGTTCTGTACTCAGAAGATCCAGTATGGGGATGCGACGATAGATGAGAATCAGATTCCTGGTTCTATTAAAGTGACTTCCCTTTTTCGTGCACAGCCGGCCATCGCTGAGAACGTTTGACACCTAAAGAAGGCAACATCGATAGGAACGGCTCACAGATAACATTAAACAAGCGGGATGGGTCATATGGTTACAACATGAAACTAAAATCGGCGAAAGCGGGAAGTATGTGTAAAGTTCAAAATCACCACTCCACCCGCAATTCCAGTGCAGGCTCGAACACAAGTAACACATACATGGAAATCTACAGGCACCGCGGGATCCAAGGGAAATGAAGCCAGAGAATATACGCAATATTGATTCAATTGCAACGCCGTATCGCCGCCCAACGCAAGATGCGCAGGTGCGCTCCGGAGAGTACGGCGACTGTGGCACGCCCAAGATTGAAGCACACATTCATGATCATACACATGAGGATTAAGCGAAGCATTGAGCATAGTTCGAATCAGGTTCCTTTGGTGTAGGTTGCGAGGGTTCTTCTCGAGAATCTTGAGGTTTACTACTTGAGGCGGACGGGAGATAACTGACTCCAAAGCACGCGAGTGTGGATCAACAAGTCGTTATGATCACGGCGTATTAGGTTGACACCGGATATTCGTAAGTCTAAGGGCAGAGATAAGTAGGTACATGTACAAAAACAACACGGTGGTCGGTCGACAAATATGCAAAAGAATACCATGATGAATAGATCGATAAATATGCGTTGGGATGTTGTTGAAGCAGCGGAGTAGATAAAGAAAGCAGTTGCAGATGGACTGGACGGAGGTTGCGCAAGTGAGGGACGGTGAGACAGGAAAGGAGCGTGTAAAGGCGAAAAAGCCAGAAGGAGCGTGGGGGCGAACGTGAAGACACGAATTGCCAGAGCGGCCCGAAGACACGCATGACTAGAAATACACGGGAGAATCGGCTCCAGGCTTGCGAAATCAGATAGCGTGTAAATCCGCACGCAATAAAGCACAAGGGAAAGAAGCGCTATAATACATACAACAATAATGAAAAGGATGGTCGTCCGGGGAAGCTTCGTACACGCGGGTGGCGCCTTTGAAGGGGAGATAAAGCTAGCGGTTCCATAATCGCTTCATGTGTATTGGGGAATTGCGGTCATGAAAGCTGAGAAAGCTAGGTCGAGTTCGGAAAGTTGGGAGCCCCCGAACTGGCCATCGTTGTAGGTGGCGAAGAGAGCAGCCTCATCGGCGCCGCCGCCGCACACGTTATCCTGTGGCAGACTGCATTGTGGCTCGTATGATGGGAAATGAGCGTCCCACATCTGGTCGAAGTTGTCGAAGCTGGAAGTGTACGGGGACATAGG